>PVIC010005892.1:0-55958 GCA_004025085.1 Thryonomys swinderianus
GAATAGTTTCTCTACAATAGTTACTTTCTACCTTTAGAAATTAAGTTTGTAGAGAGATAGTTTGAAGTGTAAATCTTCTGTTTAGTAACAAACATTTCTTATTTAGACTCAGGATCTCCTAGTGAATATTGCCTGTGCCACTTTTTACTTCTACAGCTTCAAGAGTATAACTTTTCTGACTTCATCATTCCTTTTTCCTTCTACACTAGCTTTCAACTGTAGGGATATTTTCCCTCCTTTATACTCTTTCTCTCTGGTTCTGCCTCTCTTCCTCTTCTTTCATGCATGAGTTCAGATTCACAGACTCTAAATATTTTATTTGATGAATTACCACAATCAATATTCTTAATTACTTGAATGCTTAAGGTCACTCCTGTGTCTTTTTGACATGATACTACTGCTTTTGTTCCCTCCTTAGGCACAACAAGCTGTCTGCGGTCCATGTGACTACCTCCTTCATGCCACCACAGAACCAGCCACTTCTCAATGGAGCCTGGGCTTCTTGGGATGGTAAGAGTATTTAGAAATAAAAGATCTAGGCATTAAACGTGTACGTTGTTATTAGGATGGCATTGCTTGTGAGCCTTTTCAGCAAGCAGAAAGATATATTTTATGTATAATAGGTATTTTATATATGCTGGAAAGTCTAGCTATAATATATAAATTTTTAGAAGTCAACATGAAAATTTGTTCCCTGAAAGCCCACAGGAAAAATCCCCCTAATCTGTCTTTGAAGTCACATATAATATAACAGGATGATGGGAGTGACTATGCTCAGATAGCTTAGCCAGGCAGCAACTATCCCGTCATATTCAACAGACCAGAGACATAGAGAGAAGTATTTTATAGGGGTTGTAAACAGGAGATGAGAATCTTGGGTGCTTAGAATTCTGCAGATTGTAGACTATGTTAAATTACAGTGGGGCTTGATGAGCACACCTGTGGTCCCAGCTACTCAGAGGGCTGAAACAGGAGGATTGCTTGAGCCAGGTGTTCTTTGATGCCAGCCTGGCCAATATGGAGAGAGATGTTTTAAAAAATGTCCAGTGTTCAAAAGTAAATGGATTAAATCTGATGTGATGGCACACACTTTGTAATTCTGGTACTTGGGAGACTTATGCAGGAATATCTTTAATTTGAGATCAAACTGGACTACATAGTGAGTTAAAGTCAGCTTGAACTATGTAGTAAGACTCTGTGTCAAAAAAACCCATTTAAAAAGAGCAATTGGACTAGTTATATTTTTATCAGTAACCCAAAGTCTATTTCCTTATTTATTTAAATTAGAACAGACTCATTTGTTTATGCTTGAAATTAATTTTAGAGATATCTCTCCAATCTTAGTTGACTTTTTAGCTATATAGAACATTAGCATGCTTCCAAAAATACAAAAAATGCTAAACTATATACATATGTAACTGTCCTTCATCTCTTGTATCATCTTCCACTATTTAATAGGCAACCAGCTTTATTTACTTGCTGGTTTATACTTCTTTTTATTATTATTTTTTTTTTTTGCTTTTTTGGAGACAGGGTCTCGCTTTGTAGTTCAGGCTGGCCCTGAGCTCATTATGGTGCCCAGGCAAGCCGCCGCGAACTCAGCAATCCTCCTGTCTCTGCCTCCCGAGTGCTGGGATTACAGGTGTGAGCCACCACGCCCAGCATTATATGTGGTAACCGGGGATCGAACTCAGGTCCTTGCACTTGCAAGGCAGGTGCTGGAACCACTGAGCTAACCCTCCAGCCCACTTCTTGTTATTTTTGCAAAATTAATAAAAATGAGGGGCATTTTCTTTTTTCTTTTTACAGTAGAGATAACATACTGTGGTGTGTTATGTAGTTAGCATATCCTAAGACTTTGAATCAGTTTATCCAGATAGTCTGCTTCCTATAAGGTTTGCATCAGTTTATTAAATGCACTTCCTTTTGGGGGGCTGGGTTCCAATATTGTGCAAGTGTGAATAATGTTCATTCTTGTGCTTACATATTTTCATACTGTTGGTGGTGTGTCTTGAGGGTTCACTAAGTCAAAAGACAAAGACATATGTAGTAACCGCAGATGTCACATCTCCTTTCATAAGGGTTATATTATTTTGCTTATATATATAAAATCTGCTTATATCTTATGTTTACCTTTATCTGTGAGAATTTGATCTTTTTCCTGAGAGTTTTCAAAGTTCTTTATCTGTTAAATTACTTCTTTGTCAGTGGTAATATGTTTTGTAAATACTTACTCCCAATTTGTTTGCCCTTTGTCTTTGTGGGGTTTTTGTTTGTTTGCTTTTGCCATGCGAAAGGTTTCAATTTTCATGTAATGAAACCTCAATTATTTTATTACATCTTGACTCTGAGTCATATATACATAGTATCCCTTCAATTAAGATTGTAAGGAAAATCAATCTTTAGCATTTAAATATTTTGTTCATTTGTACTTTATTCTTGTGAATGGCGTGACAATTAATTAAATTTTATCTTTGAACAATTGTTTGTTTTGACACACACCTTTAAAGTCAGCCTTGGGAAATTGAGGCAAGAGGATTATTTGAGCCCAGGAGTTCAAGACCAGCCTGGCCAAAATAGAGTTTGTCTTTTAAAAAAAAAAAAACATAGAAAAAACTTTTCATATAACCTGAAGAAATATGCCTAACAATGATAACTGAAGAATGGAAAATATAAAATTATATGTTCAATATGATATTCACTATACACGGAATATAAATTAGAAGGAAATACACAAAATCATATAAGTATCTATGTCTGGTTAGTAGTGTGAGGAGGAATTTAAAATTTTTCTTTATTATGCTTCTCATATTCTCTGTGACTCTATAATCAGAAAAAGGCAATGTACATTATTTAATTTTTATTTTTTTGCTTTTTTCATTATTTAATGTTTAAAAAATCTTATTTTAGGAAAAAAATAGAAAATATATGTTTAGTTGAAAAAGAAAAGGATCAATAAATCCTTTCTCTGTTCTTTGCCCATCTTCTCTCTGCCTCTCCTTATTCCTTTTCCTCTCTGGTCTTCTCATTCCTCATGTCTTATATAGCAGTAGAACACAGGCAGAAATGAGCAAGCCTTCCACAGCATGTTGTTTTATTTCTTAAAAGCTACTTGGAGTTAATTCCTTCATAAAACACCACTGTGCATTATGACAAGAACTCAGGGAGATTACAATGCTAATGGGTAATGTAGAGCTGCGTAGCTTACAAATTCTCCTCCCCTCAGCTACCAGTCATGGAACAAGTAACAGGTACTCTATTACCAGGCTTTCTCTGTGTCATTGAGGAGAGTGTAAAATTTCAAGTCCCTTCGTTTTAGCAGCAAGGTGGCCAGAGGAGAATTATTGCTTCCTTTATTTATGACCCTATTGAGTCCCTAGGATATACAGCTAGAAAATCAATACCAGATGGCTCCATAGGAGATATACTTAATGCTCTGGTTGTTCCCTTCTCTCCTAGAGGAAAGCTTCCAGTGGGCTGCTCAGGGTTGGCATATGCAGTGGTTAATAAGAATGTTTGCCAATGCTTACTGTCTGCTGAGTGAGGTCTGTTGTACATTTGTCCTATAAAATCACCTCTGCAAGCCTTCAAGGCAAGCATGATTATAGCGTATGTGTTACATGTCATGGGTGAAAGATGAGTAGCTCTCTAAATCAAACAGCTTGGAGGTGGCAAAATTAGCATTCTAACCCATACTTTTTGGGTCCCAAGTTCATACCATTTTTTTATACTTTGGGCTTTTTGTTTTTTGGTGGTACCGGGGATTGGATGCAGACATCGGTCTTGCCAGGCAGGAATGGTGCCACTGAGCTATGTTCCCAGCACCACATTTTAAAGACTCTTCTGATGTGACTGAATAAAGCACCAATACCAAGAAATAATAGCTTAACATATCCTAGTGTGTCAGTGAAACTAAATGGGACAATTCTGCCTTCGTAGATGTGTATGAGTGGCCTCTTCAGTGGACCTGCACCAGAAAATTAAACTCTACCCCAAATAACTTGAATATTGTCTTTCATTTTTCAAAGACGATGCCACATAACTAGTAATATTCTAGATACAAAGGAAAAAAGTTAATCACTTATACAAACTGGAAGCTTTAGGGTGTCGGAATTTATTTTGTCTCTCTATCAAGTTTGTAAGTGTAATGAACAAATGCTGAAGTTATTAGATAAATCTTCCCTACTTCCATCCTGGTTCCTTTAGCAAAGCCTAAGGGAGGCCTTCTACTCAAAATTTTGTATTGATAATAAAATATAAATACCATGTCCATTTTCTTACTATTACTCGAAGCAACCATTCATAACATGACAAGCCACAGGTAATATACAGAACGGTTCTGGTATTCACTCTGCCCCTTGTGGGTAGGTCTTGAGCTGGGAGAGTCTCAGGGGAATCTTGTCTTACCCTGTCTAGATGCTCTTTGTTTTTTGTCTTTTTCTCCTTTACTTCATGATCCTTTGCAAAGCTCCACACTCCCCACTGGGGTAAGATTTACACATTATTACTTACCTTGATACAATTACCAAAAGGGAAAATTTGAACTACAAAATTTTCATTAAATTTAATTTCTGGGTCCGGAGATTTAGCTCAGTGGTTCCAGTGCCTGCCTGGCAAACGCAATGTCCAGAGTTCGATCTCAGTGACCACATACAATGCCGGGCATGGTGACTCACGCTCACCAGCCATCAATACCACACATCACAGTGCTGGGCGTGGTGGCTCACGCCTGTCATCCAGCACTCGGGAGGCAGAGGCAGGAGGATTGCTGAGTTCCAGGCTTGCCTGGGCACCATAGTGAGCTCAGGGCCAGCCTGAACTACAAAGCAAGACCCTGTCTCAAAAAAAAATTTAATTTCTGTCTCTACAAGTGTTGCTTGTAATTTTATAGTCGATAATAATAGCACTTGGAACAATTTGCTTGGAGAGTACTGAGTTCTCTAGTTTGTTTAGTCAGCAGTGCCGGGTCTGTATATACCCAATAATCAGAACTTCCTTTTTACTTTTTCTCTCTTTCTCACTGTCCTTCAATCTCATTTTTTCTGTTTTCAAAAAAGACCAACTTCAGGGTAAATTCTTGCTGACAAAAATCTGTGCCTTTGGTACTGTAATCCTCATAACTTAATGAATGCTGCTATTCTTTGCCAGAGGGGACAATGTGGTTGTTTCATGCTGTCGTTCATTTAAACTAAACTAACACAGTTGTTATCCATAACTGTTTAATGTTCCAGAAAATACTCTCATGCTGGATAGTTCGATGCCAAATGATGTTTTGCATCAAGCACACATGATGGCTATATAATATTTGACAATAAATTTCAAGAAATGTTTTCAGAGTTTGCAAAATATCTTGCAGACTTGCACTGAGCAGTCTAAATACCAGTAACATCAGAGACAACATGTAAAATGTCACAGCATTCTAAATTTTGTTTCTCAATTGTGGGTATCTGATATAGCAAGATAACACCAGAATTCTTGAACTATTTCTTTTATTCATCTACTATTCAGTTTCTTGTCAGAAAAAGAATGATGGCTAAGGGCCAGGGTTTGACTCAGAAGACTTAAATACAGCCTTATTACTTCTAGGTACTACTGCTGCTACTACCCAGGGGTTGTAAGGAGATAGAGGAAATAGAAGATCCTTTCACCCTCATACAAAGACAAGATAATAGTCACTCTAGTTATAATCATGATGGACATTTATAGAAGGTTCCTTTGTGCAATATTATGCTAATAACTTCAACAGGATATCTCATTTACTCTTTACAACTTTCTTATTAAATAGCTACAATGATCATTTTCACTATTTAATGGAGAAACTAAGGTAAATAGAAGTTAAATAACTTGTCCCATCTCATATGGACTGTATGACAGAACCTGGA
The DNA here is from genome assembly GCA_004025085.1 of Thryonomys swinderianus. Lineage (NCBI taxonomy): Eukaryota > Metazoa > Chordata > Mammalia > Rodentia > Thryonomyidae > Thryonomys > Thryonomys swinderianus. The sequence continues at coordinate 5,883 of PVIC010005892.1, forward strand.
CCCAAATACAGGTAGTTGATTATATTATATTACACTAAACTCTTCTGCTAAATGTGTATGATACTGCAATTGTGATTCCTGGAAGCTGCTTAAAGCTGCTAGTCTAGTGACCAGACACTTAAGTGGAAATTCCTAATGTAAATAACTAAATTCAGGGCTGGAGATTTAGCTCAAGTGGTACCATGCCTACCTTGCAAGCACAAGGGCCAGAGTTCAACCCCGGATACTACCAAGAAACAAAACAAAACAAAACAAAACAAAACAAAACAAAACAAAACCCCAACCCAACAAAATAAAACAAAAAACAAAGAAAAAACAAAAAACCAAAGAAAGGTGCTACTTGTCAAGTCTGAGCAGTAAGAAAAGCATTATCCACAATTAGTTGCCATTCTCCTTGGGAGGGTAGTTTGACAAAAGTATTTTCCATCATGAGGAACAGATTTCATTATTTGCAAGATCGATAGGATGGAATGTATCACTTTCCAGTCAAATGATTCTAGGTTGTCTCTTCACTTTCTGTCTTGGGAAGGCTGAGTCAGGAGAGTGCTTGAACCCAGGAGTTCAAAACCAACCAAGGGAACATACAGAAATCTAATCTTAAAAAAACAAACAAATGCATAAGTTTCATTCATTTATGTGCAAATGGATACATCTTGAGGACACACTAATAAATGAAATAAATAAATCACAGATATGTAAATACCGTATCTTTTCTCTGGTATGAGAACCTGTAGAATGTAGGACAGATTTTGTGAAATAGGAAATATTCAAAGGGAATATGGTAGGGGAAAGTAATGAGGGGAAAGAATAAATATAATTTGGAAAGAAAAGGAAAGAACATGTATATAGGGGGTGGGAGGTTATGGGGTGGCTAGGGATATGGGTAAAATGAGAATTAATTTGTGCCCTATATTGGTTCAAATTCTTTAATGTTGAGTGTGATTGTGAGCTGTATATAAAATGTACCAATAAAGAATTCAATTAAAAACAAACAAACAAGCAAACACAAACAAACGCAAGCAACAAAGAGATGGAAGGAGGCTGAGGGAAAGGTGGAAAAGGGGAAGTAAGAATTAAAATGCATTATGCACATGTCACCAGCTCCCCACGATGAATGTAATCACTATATGCTAATGAATATATACTAATAAAAATTTTAAAATAAACACCTTTAAGACACTTTACCTGGGTAGAAATATTTTAGATGTATTTTTAATATGTAATAATATCTTTATCTAAATTATCAATCTAAAATTATAGTAGAGCAAATACCTACAGACTTAAGTCTCAGTTTATGCAACAAAATATTGAAGTAAGATACATTGTGTACAGGTATAAATTCCTTAGGATCAACATTATCGTTATGTATATCTAAAATTTACCAATAAATGTTTTGGTTTAACAAAATAAAAATTAGGAAAGAAATTAAAAAACAGTAATGCAAAAAGAACAATTAAAAATAAATTCGTAGCAAAATTAAGATAAAAATACAACAATTTTAAGTAAAAATCAAGCATAATAAGTAATTATATCCTAATACATTTAAGCATCTCAATGAAGTGAGGTGTTTTCTGGAAAAAAAAACTTAACAGATTATTTTTCAAGCTTTCAGAATAGTTGCTGCCTCGACACTGTTTAACTTCTGTTCCCACTGCGGGAAGATCATTCACCCAGAGAGCGGAACAGCAGATTCCCTCACTTCCAACAGGCCTTTCTTTAAATGTGTATGGTGGGAGGGTCTCCCTGGCCACACTCTAAACTGTGGTCCTTCTCACAGATTTCACGTGTCTTTTCTCTGGTTCTTTCCTTTAATAGTGACCACTATCTAATATAAACATTATTATACTTGCCTTTTGGTCACTTCCCTTCAGATAATATACAGTGGTGAAGATTAATCTTAAATTTGTTTTGTTCAGCATTATACTTTCACTGCCCATGTGCCTGGAACACAGGGAGAACTCAGGGAATATTTGTTAAGTGAGTGAATCAAAAAATCTAAAAAATTGTCAAGTAATTAAATTTGTGTGTGTGAAGTGGTAAAATAGATTACTATTAAAAAGCAAGGGTAGCCGGGTGTGGTGGCTCACGCCTGTAATCCCAGCACTCCGGAGGCAGAGACAGGAGGATTGCTGAATTTGAGGCTTTGCCTGGGCTACAAAGTGAGCTGAGGGCCAGCCTGAACTACAAAGCGAGACCCTGTCTCCAAAAAAAAAAAAAAAAAAAAAAAAAAAAAAAAAAAAAAAAAAAAAAAAAAAGCAAGGATAACAGCATCAGAAAAATCTGTAAAACTAAAATATGTTTAAAAAATTGATAGAAATGAGAATTAACTTGTGTCATATACTGGTACAATTCCCCAATGTTATATGTGATTGTGAGATGTATATAAATACAATAAAGAATTCAATAAAAAATTGATAGAGAAATTCTCTCAATAAACAGAAAAAAAAGCCAAAACCAGGAAAGAAGCTTCTCTAGGGCTGGAGGGTTAGCTCAGTGGTTCCAGCGCCTGCCTTGCAAGCGCAAGGTCCTGAGTTTGATCCTGGTAACCACATACAATGCTGGGCATGGAGACTCACGCCCACCAGCAATCAATACTACATACCACAGTGCCGGGCGTGGTGGCTCACGCCTGCAGGAGGCAGAGACAGGAGGACTGCTGAATTTGAGGCTTGCCTGGGCTACATAGTGAGCTCAGGGCCAGCCTCAACTACAAAGTGAGACCCTGTCTCAAAAGAAAAAAAAAAGAAAGAAGCTTTTCTACCTAATTAGGTGAATTCATTAAAAACTGGCAGCAAGTGAAATGTGGTGGAGGGGTGAATAATGAGGGGTAAAGAGAAAATGTGATGGTAATAAAAAAAGGGAAACAAAACTTATGTATTTAGTGGGTGGAACATCGTGGGGTGGGTAGGGGAATGGGAAAAATGAGAATTAAATTGTGTCATATACTGGCACAAATTCCCAATATTGAATGTAATCATGATGTGTATATACAGTAAAGATAAAATAAACAAAAAAAATTGGCAACAAAGGGCCAGAAATTTAACTCAGTGGTTCTGGCACCTGCCTAGCAAGCTCAAGGTCCCTGGTTTGATCCTGGTAACCACATACAACAAGGTGGCATGGTGACTCATGCCCATCAGCATTCAGTACCACATACCACAGTGCCAGGCATGGAAGCTCATGCCTGTAATCCCAGCCCTTGGGAGGCAGAGGTAGGAGGATTGCTAAGTTCAAGGTTTGCCTGGGCTACATAGTGAGCTCAGGGCCAGCCTGAACTACAAAGCAAGACCCTGCCTCAAAAAAAAAAGTAGCAAATATTTGTCTAAACATTAAAAGATTAGAAATATTTCCATGAAGATAAGAAGTGAGACATAGGTACCTATAATTATACTAATATTCACATCAAACTACAGTTCCTAACCAAAGAAGTAAGAAACAAGGAAGAATAAGAGTTGGAATGGAAAAGATGAAAATTTCACTTATAGACTATAAAATTACACATTTTCTTAGAAGAATCAGAAGCATCACATAACTTGTAAAATTAAGAGACCAGAAGATTATGTGATCTGAGATTGATATATTAAAAACCAAAATGCAAACCATTATTAAATATTAGTAATGATTAGAAAATGTAGTGTAATTTTTAAAAAGTGACTGCCATATATGGAGAATATTAAAAAACTATGTTAAAGTTTGTATTTCAAGAACTTGGCATCAGTGTGTGTGAGGAGAGGCCCTGAGCTGCCAGAAGAGGAAAGAAAGAGACGTATCTCAGACCGCATGGAGAACAGTTTATTGGAGACTTATGCACACTCCTAGGCTCTTGCAGGACCAGTAGGAGTCCTGAGATTTGAGACAGAGGGAGGGGCCTCTTTATGTGTTAGGTCAACAGTGACTTTATTCTGATTAGAATGCAGCTGTTTTATCTTTCTTCCCCTTTGTTTTCAGTCCTGAAGTTTGAACCCAGAGCCTTCCCACTCTGCTACATCCCCTGCCATTTGTATATATTTTAATTTTGTGATATACTCTTGCAAAGCCTCTGAATTGGCTCAATTTTCAGTCCTCCTGCCTCAGTATCCCAGAGGGCTAGTATTACTGATGTATACTGTTGTACCTGGCACCCAGTCTATGTTAAGATAATATCAAAAAGGCACATTCCTGGTGCCAGAGTCCAGCTGCAAAGTGCTACATACCATGCTAACAGTGTTGCCCATTTCTAGTCTGCTGGGAAATTATGCAAGAAAACCTGTTTAGGGACAGGAGATTTAGCTCAGTGGTTCTAGCTCCTGCCTTAGAAGTACAAGGTCCCTGGTTTGATCCCTGGTAACCACATACAACAATACCAGGCGTGGTGGGTCAAGCCTACCAGCATAACACAATAACACAATCCATGGCGTGGTGGTTCATGTCTGTGGTCCCAGCACTCAGGAGGCAGAGGCAGGAAGATTACTGAGTTTGAGGATTGCCTGGGCTACATAATGAGCTCAGCCTCAACTACAAAGCAAGACCCTGTCTCAAAAACAAACAAACAAATGCTGGACGTGGTGGCTCACGCCTGTAATCCCAGCACTCGGGAAGCAGAGACAGGAGGATTGCTGAGTTCACGGTGGCTTGCCTGGGCACCATAGTGAGCTCAGGGCCAGCCTGAACTACAAAGTGAGACCCTGTCTTAAAAAGCAAAAAAAACAAAACAAAAGAAAACAAAACAAACAAACAAACAAAAAATTGTTTAGAGTTACTTGGGAACAATCATAGTAGTCCTGTCTCAAGATGGCTGCAGTAATGTCAAACTGAATCTATACAACATAAAGTAAGCACAAATTAAAAAATATAATTGGGATTCACATACCAAAGATGTTTGGAGAAAGAGAAAAGAATAAGATTAAAAATAAAGAAAACAGAGATTGTAAAACAGAAAAAACAATATCTGAAGGAAATAAAAGTTGGCATTTGTTCATTTTGGTAGTATTTATTATCATTATTATTTTTTTTATATTTCAGGACTGGTTTTCCCCAATGTAAATAAATTTGAAGAGAGATCTTGTTTACCTAAAAAAGGAATGCCATGAAAAGAATCAATGTCTTCACTGATTACTAAAAGAATTACCATTTTGTGTTCATGGCCATTAATAATATTTTTAGAAATACATAGGGGGTGGGTAGGGATGTGGGTAAAAATGAGAATTGAACTGTGTCACATACTGGTACAAGTTCCCCAATGTTGTGTGTGATTGTGAGCTGTGTATATAATATACCACTAAAGAATTCAATTTAAAAAAAAAAAAGCAGAAACACAACCATGTCCCTAATTACCCTAGCCTGGTTTTTAAAGCATGACCTATGTCTTGGGCTTCAAAAGCATTGGAGACTAGATGGTATATACTACTGCAATGATTCTTGAGTGTTAAACAGTATATTCTCAGGTGAGTTGTTTTTTTTTCAGACTCTACACCGCAGTCTTTGAAGTCACAAGTAGAACAGGAGCATTAAATAGCTGTGCAGGAACTGACATGCCTAGACATGTAGGCACATCATCCAGAGCTTGCTTGTCCTGCCTTCTGCTGACCTACTTGGCAAGAGATCCTCACCTAAACATCAAAGAAAGCCTTGGATTTGGGAATGACTCAGAGTTCTATTGCAGTGAGGTGCTCTGGTACGTTTTCAGAATCTTAGGCTTTACTGGAATTGCTCTGTGTGGAAAGAGACTTTACACACCTGGTTTTGACTAACCGTTTCAAAGTTTGTACACTAGTCAGAATATGCTTCCTAAGTTAATTTATATGTTAAGAAACACTCATCAGGACAATTTGATATAAAATTATTGTCAGCCTGTTGGCATATTCTCTTCTTTTTGAACAATTATTTCTCCCAATAATATCAGCCAATGAGACAACTATTTGTGCCTTGCTGAAGGAGGCCTGGTAGAGAGCTAGCAGTCAAGAGAAACCTGTAGCTACAAAGGAGTGTTTCTTGAAATGTTTTATGTGCATAAGTTCCATTGAAACAATTATTGAAATAATAATAAAATTACTAAGCTTCTTCATTAGAGTAATATAAATGTTCTCACCTATGATGTGAAGATTATTCAGTTGCCTTACCAATGTACTTTACAACAATGGGAAGCATGAAACTGCTCCATACATGTAGGAGATGGAGAAACCCAGAGGTGACCACCAAAAAAACAAAACAAAACAAAACACAAAAAACAAAGCATTCAAGGCAGGTATCACAGCGAGGAGAGGAGTAACTCCAAAGTACTTTTTCATTAACCCTTTTCTAAAGGGATTAGCTCTGAAAACAAGCCACTGTTTGGCAAAATTATGAGGCTCCCTGACCTGTGTTTGGTGTTGTTCTACCCTTGAGCCCTCTCCTGTGTCCCCTTTCCTTGTAATCTATGTTCCAGTGGTGTCTAGCACTGCGTTTCATAGTCTTTCAAGTGGATTTGGGCAGAACTTCTGATTTTCTCAAACCTACATCCTGTTTCTGTAGTGCTGAGCTCTAAGAGATTAGTTCTGGATAAAGTAATTCCTGCCAGCTTGTTAGTGAATGATTAGCGATGGCTCTATTTGGGTCTGCCTTCCTGCATAAGGCAACTCTGTAAGCATTGTCTAGAGTTCCTCTGTCTACACCCAGGCCTCTTCACACATCCCTCTTCTCCTCTGACATCAGAACCTTTCAGGAACTAGAGAGGCTGCATGCAGCCTCACAGCAGAAATCTGGGGGCAAACTCAGATTAAGAACCAGCCCTGCCACACCTGCCTTGAAGGGTAACCCTAGACATTACACCTAGATAGAGGAGCTCCGGGAATGGGGAAATGGTCAAGGATAGCTCTAAGAGTAGGAAAGGATCAGATAAGCTATGTATAGATGAAGCAATAAATCCCTTTGGAATCTCACTGGAAGTGGAATAGAGTGAAAACAGTGAATGCAGTATTACTGACCTGTAAGGTCTAAGTGTTAATTTTCAGGACAAAACAGAAGTACCAGCTGTGTTGACCTTGTCTTCCTGAGGACTTCAGAGGGCATAGCAGTAAAAACATTACAGAGAAATTATAACATTGGAAAAAAATACATTCTGTAGCTGAGAACCCTGAGAGAGCTCTGAATGTCATAATAATTCTATAAAGTCTATCAAACATCAAAGAGGATTAGTCGGATTTGAGAAAGGGAGAAATGCTGTAGTTACTGACAGCCCCAGGAAATCAAATAACAGACAAGCCATGCCAATATTTTATAAGCAGAAAGAATGTAGAAACAATTGTTTTTTTTTTTTTTTTTTTAGACAGGGTCTTGCTTTGTAGTTCAGGCTGGCTCTGAACTCACTACGTGGCCCAGGCAAGCCTCAAACTCAGCAATCCTCCTGCCTCTGCCTCCTGAATGCTGGGATTATAGGCGTAAGCCACCACGTACTGTGGTATGTGGTATTGATTGCTGGTGGGCGTGAGTCACCATGCCCAGCACTGTATGTGGTTACTGGAATCAAACTCAGGACCTTGCACTTGCGAGGCAGGCACCGGAACCACTGAGCTAAATCTCCGGCGCTAGAAACAATTTTTAAATGCATATTGAAAGATGAAATGATTCTTGTTCAGTTTTTTAAAAGGGTAACAAAGTGGCATCTCTCTTGAATTTAGAGTAAAGCCTGGATACCTGAAGTCTATTTGCTTTTTTAACCTTAAATTAAAGACTTTACAGAAGGTCTTTGAGAACTAAATCCAGAGTAAATTTAATAGGAAGGAGGATTATAGTGTAAATATACAGATGTTTGGAATGAAGCTTATTTTCTCCCTCAGAAGTAATACACACACACACACACACACACATACATACATACATACATATATATATATATATGAAAGAAGATTGACTGGTAAGTAGATATGAATTTTACCCTGCTCTTAAAACTGTCTGTGTAATATTTTCATTTTCTCTTAAAATGAGTATGTTTATGCAGTTAATAAAAATGAATCAGAGTAGCTTTTCATCATTAGATATTTATGAGGGGAAGCAGGTTGACCTGGATTATAGTTTTGCAGGCTCAGAGTCTGTGATCAAGTTGGATCTGATGGAGGAGGAATGTTGGCACATATGTGTGTGTTTGTGGAACAATTTACATTGCCAGACACTGAGCCATGGAAATACTGAGCTCCCACAACCTCTACCAAGGGCCTGTCTCAGATGACCTGTTGATCGCTCATAGGCCTTGCCATGCAAATGTCTTAGGACTTCCCATCCACCTTGGGAAGACCAAGCTTTTCAACACAATGGACTCTGGGAACCAAAAGCTACTTTCAAATCATAGCACCAATGTAAAATGAAATGAATAGAAAGTTTGAAGAATTTGGGTGACTTTCTCTGTTAGAAAGTCAATTTCCACTGAAATCTTTCATGCTGAGATGTGAACACAAACGAACAGAAACTAATGGGAACAATATTGTAGTATTTGAACTTCTCTTTTTGAGATGGGACATACCACTCTGAAATAATGTCACTTTGAAATTTTGATTATTTTGGGCTGTAAAACACTGGGACAGATGCAGGAAATACTTTCTGCCCTCTTCTTTTCTATCTTAATTTGGAACATAACTTCCCCTTAAGAAAAGTGACCTTCTTGTACTAGGAGGGAGCGAACATTTTTATCACCAAAGATGGGGAATTAATATTAAGATGAGTCTGTACAAACAGCTCTTAGAAAAATAACCTTTATTTTGCATTCATTATCTCCATGTATTTTGCAAGTGCTTTCCTACAACTTATTACCTATAGCCAAGACTCCTTTTTAAAAAAACTTTCCACTCATCCATTACTTACTACCCTTTTTAGAATTTTTATAAGACTCAGAGTCTGTTTCCTTGAATTTTTATGTTCCTCTGCAAAGCTCCTTGTGCCACATAAAGTTATTAATATCATATAAGTTTATATGCTCTTTTCCTGTTAATCTGTCTTTTATCATTTTGATTCACACAGGCTTCCGCTACAGAAAATAAGTACAAAATGTCTTTCCTCCTCTAAAATTGTAAGAGATTTAGATGTGAGCTTCAAGTTACTCAGGAAAATTTTCAAGTAAGAAAAGTATTGATCCATGTTTCTACGCTGATAAAACTCATTTTAATAGACATTCTTAGCCTGTGAGGAAAACCAAAATCAGTTAACTTTTGAAAAGTAGATAGCTGGGCAAGATGGTTCATGCTGGTAATCAAAGCACTTGTGAGGCTGAGGCAGGATGACCACTTTGAGTTTAAGGTTATTCTGGGCTACACAGTGAGTTCAAGACCAGCCTGAACTATGGCAAGACTCTGTTTTAAAACAAGTAAACAAACAAAAAACCCCAACCTCATAAGTGAAATAAATAGGACACAGATGTGTAAATACCGTATCATTTCTCTAGTGTGAGAAATGGAAGATGTGAATGGGTTCCAGAATGTAGGATAGCCATTGTGAAATTGAAGGAAAATGCTCAGGGAAAAGGTAACTGGATGGGAGCAAAGAACAGCAAAGAAGGAAAAGAAAAAAATTTGTTTCTCCTTTTAACACTCATTTGCCATCCCAGGCTCAGAGGCAGCTGATTACAGGCCAAAACCTGTATGACCTGTGAAAGAATAGAAAAATACATCAATGGAACAGAGTGGTAAGGTCACAAAGAGACACACATAAATATAGTTAATTGATCTTTCATAAATGAACAGCAGAAGAAATAGTCTTTTAACAAATCATATGGAAACATCTGATATCCACTTGCAAACATGAATGAAGGTGGATACAGACTTTATACATTTCACACATAAAAGCACTCAAAATGAATTACCAACCTAACTGTAAAGTGCAACACTATAAAACCCTTAGAAAACCACATAGGTAAGAGTCTAGATGATTTGGGGCTTAGCAATGACTTTTTAGATATGACTTCAAAGGCATAACCCTGAAAGAAAGGACCAATAAAATGGACTTCATTTAATTTAAAATTTAATATTCTGCAAGACACTGTCAAGAAAATGAAATGACAAATTAGATACTGGGAGAAAATATTTGCAAAATACCTATCTGATAAGGGATTGCTATTCAAAATGTGCAAACTACTCAAAATTTAACAATAAGAAAATAAATAATCTAAAAAGGAGTCCAATTTTTAAAAATATTTCAATAAGATATCATGATATATCTGTTCAAATGGCCAAAAGTCAGGACACAGACATCAAATGCTGACAAAGCTGTGGACACACGGGAACCTTTACCATTGCTAGTGGGAATGCAAAATGGTACAACTGCTTCGGGAGACAGTTTGGTTGTTTCTTATAAATAAAGCTAAAGATGCAGTTACCACATGATCTAGGAGTTGTGTTTCTTGAATTTACTGAAAGGAGTTGACAATTTATGTCACTGAAAAAAATCTTACAGGAGTGTTTATAACATAATTGTCAAAACTTGGAATCAACTAAGATGCCCTGCAGTAGATAAATAGGCTGTGGTATACATCGTGACAAGAAGCTGATCTGGAAGGACTTTTGTTTTAGTGCATTTTGTGCTGCAGTAACAGAGTAGCTGGGAGTGAACAATTTAAAAAGAAAAGCTTTATTTTTTTTGTCATTGTGGGGAACTGAAAAATCCAATATCAAAGGCTAGACCAGGTGAGGACCTTCTTGTTCTCCTATAGCATGATGAAAGGCATCACATAATGAAAGAGAGCAAGATATCAAATTCCATCTTTAAGCCTTTTTAGAATCATCATTAATCCATTTCTTAAGAGCAGAGCCTTCATGTACCAAACATCTCCATCTAAGCTGCATCTCCTGACAGTGTCGAACTGGGGATAAAGTTGCCAATATGTGGATTTTGGAGAAAATATTTAAACCATAGCATCCTGTCTCTGATACTCATATAGAATATACCCCCTTACATCTCAGTAGATACAAAGCCTTAACTAATTGCACCACCAATTCAAAAGTTAAAAAAATCTAGAGGCTCAACTAAATCAGATATGAGGAACAGTTCTTCCTGAGATAAATGGTACCCCAGCTGTAAGGCTATGAAACTGACGAACTATCTACTTCCAAAATATGATGGGCCAGGCATCAGGTATACATTTCCATTCCAAAAAAGGACTATTAGACAAGAAGAAAAGAATAACTGATCTTAAGTAAATCCAAAACCCATTATTTGGGAAAAATAATATTAAATCTTAAGATATCAGAATAATATCTTTTAACTCCATGTCCCTACATCAGGACATACGAGGGCAGGATTTGGGCCCCCAAGAATTACAGCTTTTCTTGCACAGGTGAAAGTCTGTCCATATAGTTTTTTTCTGGTTATAGCTGATTGCCAGTGTTCCTACAGTTAGACCTGGGGCCCTGTTCCTTTTTTTTTTTTTTTTTTTAGTTTTTTTGAGCAGAGTCTTGCTCTATAGTTCAGTTCAGGTTGTCCCTGAACTTACTATGTAGCCCAGGCTGACTCTGAATTCACAGAAATCCTCCTGCCTCTGTCTCTTAAGTTCTGGGATTACAGGCATGAACCACCATGCCTGCCCCCTGTTCCACTCTTACGGCTTCTAGGCATCGTGGTAGTGCAGAATCTCAATGCTGTAGGCTGCTGGGTTTTGCCCAAATGGGGTTTTCTATGTTGGCTCTGACCCTAGAATAAGTTTGCCTGGGGTCCAAGTCTGTCTGATGCATCCTTTGAAATCTAAGTGAGAGGCAGGTGCAACCCACCTTGTGGACCTGCATAATCAGCATCTAGGAAATCATCAAAGCTCACCATTTGTGGCCTTCAAGTCAGTGACACAAGTCACTCCTGGGCCTGCTGTATCCATCCCTGAGGCTGCCTTAACAGCACTGCACTAGAACGCTGAGAGCGGGGTCTCTAGGCAGTCCTGAACACAGGCTCCTTTCTGGACAACTTGCCCTCGCAGTCCAGCCTTACCTTAAGGACTTCTGAAATGCTTTCAAGATCATTCTCCTGTTGCCCATTTGTCTCTCACATGTTCCCTTGCTCTCTTGTCATGTTATAAAACAGCAGGAAGGCTCTCAATTTCTGCAGCAAGAATGCAGCAAAGGATGGAACATAACAGTCTACAAATATTTATAGCAATATTAAACTGTAATGTTCTAGTTAAAAGGCAAAACTAGAAAACTGTACATGAAGCCTGTGCCTTACATAGTGTCTGACAACTGACAAATTCGAGTATGTGTTGATTACATAACTTAGACTATATTCTCACTGCCAATACCACACATTTACAAATATTTCAAGATATTGATGGCATTTTAATCTCATAACTTCCTGGCTCTCAATCAGAAAGTCTTTATTAGATTTTGATTTGGCCTGATACTCTTCCTGCTACTGATGCTTCTCTAGATAGATAAGAGAATATACATTTATCACTTCTCATGTTGTGTGTGTAGGTGGGAACTGTGTTTACATATTCTAGTGACATGTTCTTATGATTATGAAAGATAGAAATAGTAAGAACCTTTTATAGTTGAAAGGCTAAATCTTCTAACAGCCTCAAAGCTTCTCCTCAATTATATATCAAAGTAGGGAACTTATTACAGAAAATGACTCCTTAGATACATAGAATAATAGCTTCATTAAGAATGTTACAATAAGAAAATGCAGACATAGTATGAGGAGTTAATAAGATAACTGGACATACTTGTTTTGCTGACTTTAATAATAATATATATAAACACTTTACACTTTTTGATTAAGATAGTGGGGTAGGAGGAGAGGAATATTTTACCCCATATAACTTTCTAGAAGTCATCTCCAGTAGGCAAACAAAATTCCTAAATTTCTCATCAGCAAAATATGGGTGACGCAGCAAGGACTATGTAGTCAAACAGCCCCAGACTAATTTATGACCATTTTATACCCATAAAATATTGCATCAATTTACTTAGCCTTCCTTATATTTTTACTTCTCCTTTCCCTTCTCTCCATCCCTAGATCCCCTCCCTATTCAATGTGTCAATCTATGAACAAGGCATACACGATATGTTTGGCTGAACAAGTGAAATAAGATGATATACACAAAGTGCTTACAACCCAGCACCTGGTAAAAAGCAGATACTCAACAAATGGGTGTGTTAGAACATAGGCTACAGTGTTGTTAAAGGGACCCCATCATATAGTGAGTTAAACAGTAGCTGATTTCTCTCAAGTAGGGGTCCAACACTGGTGAGTGGCTTTATTTGGTGACATCATCTTGAGAATGCTGTCATCCTTCAGATCAAGGATCCTGCTAGTTGTAGCTATTTCTAACCAGTGGAAAGAAAGAGTCCTGAGCATGTGGAGCTATCCTTAAGGGAAAGATGCTTAACCTGCTCATGTCATTTCCACTTTCATCCCATCAGTAAAATTTAATCTTCTATATGCCACATCTTCCTTCAAGAGCTTCTGAGCAATCAAGTTGGGCAACCATTGTAACCAGTCAATGTTCAAAGGTTCTCTCACTAAAAGGATGGGCAGCTAGCACTCTCCACCATGGTAACTAGTTTTATTGCAAAAACAGATCATAAAAGATGTTCTAATGGAGTTGCCAAAGTAAGGGAGGTAGACCATGAAGTACCGGAGTGTCCTGACAGATGACTCAGCGAAGAGTAATTCCAGAGCCAACGATATTCAAGAATACATGCATTTAAGGAGCTTTATTACATGTATCTTAATATCTTCACTTGCTCATACTTGGTTCCTGAGCCACATCTGAATACTACAGAGAGACAGCAACAGATGGTGGCTTTGATAATAGTTACCGTGTTATGTTGACTAGGATTCAAGGGAAGTCCTAGAAGCTCAGCCTTCCCTTAAGGTCTTTCACATTGCATTCTGCACTGGCTTCCTTATGAAATCTTTATTCAGTCCTGCACATCTCTACACTTGACTAGATCTCTGTAGGTCATCTAGTGCCCTCCATTAAGAAGCTGTGCCCTTGTCTCTCTATATTCCCAGCTGTTAAATAGCTTGCTACAAAATAAATCCCAGAAACCAAAACTACAGTGTTGTTCTCTTTCTCTGTCTATGTCTCTGTCTCTCTGTCTCTCTCTCAGGGAGAGTTTTACTACTCCCTGGTTTTGCATTCTGCTTCCTGTTAGATAAAATTAACTTGGACATTAATTTATCCTAGAGGCGAGTTCATTATGCCTTTTGGACTTGGCATTTTAGGCACTGACTCTCAACCTACTGGAACTCATTGTACTTAAAGTGAGGTAAAAAAACAACACAGCCTGCCAAATCCACTAATCCTAATACTGGATTCTTTCCTCTGCTGGTCTCTATCACTGAGGCCTCAGCATGCCTTTCAATTACACCCACTTTCATAATCACTAGAGTATACAGCAAGCTTCAGGAAAGAAGCCCAGGGGCTTTATAAAGGAGGAGTGGCATTTCCTTGAGAACCTGCTGAAGTAAACTTGGATTGACACTAAGTTCCATGACTGAAGGAATTCTATCTTTCTTATTCAAGTATTTCCAATGCCCAGCATAACTTTAAGACATAGAAGGAGCTGGAATTATTAACATTTGAGAAAGGTACTAAGTATAAATGTAAGTACAAACAGAAGAAAAGTCTAATTATAAAAATTAAGACTATAAAATATACCATGTATTCCCGATCTGCTTCCCTTGCCACTAAAGCTTGCCCTTTATGCAGGCCAAATAGCAGAATCAGCTACATAATTTATAGAGCCACATATAACATGAAAATATGGACATTTTGTTCAAAAATTAAGAACTTGGCAGTGACAACACAATATCAAATGGAGTGTGCAGAGCCCTCTGCACAAGTTACATGCCTAAGGTCTTGGCCACCTTCTCATCACAGTGAAAAATACCTGACACCTGCAGTTTAAAGGAGAAGTGTATTTTTAGCTCACAGTTTCAGTGGGTTCAGTTCATGGTTGGCCAACTCTAGGGCAGAAACAGGATGGGGAAGGGACCAGGGAGAGGAAAGCAGCTCCCATCATGGTGAACAGGAAGTAGAAAGAAGAGAAAGGAGCCTGAGATGAGCCTGGGACTCAAATATACTCTTCTAAATTATACTCCAGTGTGAATACCCCTTCTGACCAGGCCCCCCCCCACAAATATGAGACTTTGGGGGTCATTTTAAGTCTAAACCATAATATTCATGATGTCCAACAGCCTCTTTACATAAGTAAAGATGTTTCTCAGGTACAGCTGACCAAGCAAGGTCAATTAGGTTTCTGTGGAACTGGAGATAGAAATTTAGTCAGTTAAATGGAGCTGAGCACTGAACTCTAAATGCTGATGTGGCCTTAGAGTTGGTGGCCATTCTTGACCATGTGCATATAGTTCCAATAGCCAAAGAAAACAATTTAAAGAAAGGTGAAGAATGTAGCACCTTAAAGTGAAATAAAGATACCACATGACCATAGAGACAGAAGCTATCTGATGAATTCTCAGGAGGCCTGATTGTATTGGCCATTTTCCTGTTCTCCCGTGGCCCAGATGTTTTTCCAACAATCCCCATACCTTTCTAGTCAGCTCATTACTTGAAATAATTGGAGTAGTGTATGTGGTGAGGGTTTGTTTGGGTTTATGTTTTCTACTTTCTATGTGAATATCCCTGACAAAGCCAGGAAGAGGTAATAAGTCAATAGTGTGGCATTCCAATGGATTGGTTTACAGTTTCTTAATGTGTTGTGCCTATGATATAAACTCTAGTATAATCTGAGCCCACAAATGGCAGTCAGTGACCTAGGCATAAAACCAAAATGGCCAGTAACATTCCTTTAGCTGTTCTGGACTAATAGCTAAAGGTGGTTAGTTAATGGAAGAGGGAATGAGGTAGAAAATCATTTTTAAAAGAATTTGCGTGACAAATTTTATAATATAGAGCCAAGTCCTTTATTTTTCAGTAGTAGATTTATGAAGGTTCAGGAAAAAAATTTATTGCATAATTCATACATCCCAATTGACTCACACTGATTTCTATAGTACTTGTACTACTTTATATTCCTACAAACAATTTAGAAGAGGTCCCTTTTCCTATAACCATGCCAGAATTTTTGGGTTTTTGAGTTCTTAATGATAGTCATCCTTTGTGGAATAAGACGGACTTACAGTGTGTTTTCATTTTCACTTTATACTTCTGTAATGGCCAGTGGTGCTGAACATTTCTTCATATACTTATTGGTCATTTGTACTGCTTCTGAGAAGTGTCTATTCATTTCAATTGCCCACTTGTTGATCAGGTCTTTATTTATGTGTTGTATCCTTTTATAGTCAATCTCCTCCCCATCATCCAGTCTGCTAAATGATGTTTATCCTTTTTCTCTTTTCCTTTTCGTGTGTGTGTGTGTGTGTGGCTAAATACCAAACTAATGATCTCACAGGTATTAGACAAACTATTTACTACTAAACTTCATCCCTAACCCCACTGGTTTGTCCTCTTTCACTCTAGTTTTGTCTTTTCTAGACCTTTGTATTAATGGAATCATATAGTGTTTAAGACTATATTTTTTCACTTAGCATAATGTTTTTGAGTGTTACTTATGTTGTCACAAGAATTGGTGAGTCATTCCTTTTATTACTATTATTTCAGAGTATGCATTTCTAATAATTCTTTTACATACTGCACTCACACATGGATGAACATGGATTATTTTCAGTTTAGAGCTACTGTGAAAATTTATGAGTAAATCGTTGTATGGACATACATGTTTATATTCTTAAAAGTAAAATGGGCAGCTGATATGGTAGATTTTGTTTAACTTTTACAAAGTTGTCAAAATATTTTTCAAAATTAATTGCACCATTTTCCATTCCCAACAATGACTAAAATAGTTCCAGTCATTCTGCAGTCTCACTAATACTTGCCAATGGCAACTTTTTATTGTAGTTACTCTACTGAAAGTGTGGTGCTATCTTACATTATATTAATCTGCATTTCCTGAATGACTAACATTATATACATTTTCAAATATTATACGTTATTATATATCTCTTCTCTCTGGGACTAGGTATAAATAGCCAGCTTTTTCTTTTCTATAATAAACTTTCTATGTAGAGCTTCTGCCTGAAATTTTATGTCTTAGTTTTAATTTCCATTATCCCTGCAGCAAGGATCTACACTAGCCAGGAACCACATTCTAAAGCCCAAAATAAGGCTGCTCTATCCCTCCTGCAAAATTCACACAGATCCCCAAGTTTAAACCCTCATGCACGCTACTGGGGAGAGCAGACCATGAGTCCTTAGGGAAAGATGACAACCCTAGAGTTAGTTTTTCCTTTTCTACACCTCTGCCTTCAATATCCTGGAAGCCGGAACTGATTTAATATATGGTATCTGATCAGTCCTGTCATTGTGCCTTTATGGAATTAAAATTAATCAGGAATTTCCATGTGTTTGTGAGGATCTTGGGATTTCTTTTGCTATTGATCTCAAATTTCAGGGCACCGATGTCTGATGGTATACAGGTATAACTTCAATTCCTTTCCACGCACTTACACATGCTCTGTGAACTAGCATGTGCTCTGTTTTGGACGTGAGCAGCTGAGAGGAATGTGTATTCTGATTTTGTGAGGTGAAATACTCTGTCCATTTGTTCATGTTTGGTTCAGTTCAAATATTTCATTACTGATTTCTTGTCCAGGTAATCTATTTGTGACAGTGTGGTATTGAGGTCCCCTACTACTATTGTATTAGTGCTTATCTGGCTTTCCATGTCCTTTGATATTAGTTTTATATAATTCTCACTAGAATTTTGTGTATAAATATTTATGAATGTAATTTTTTTCTCTTGGGTTATTCCCAGTACGAGAAAGCTTTGTCCTTCTTTATGAGTTTTGATTTAAAAATCTACTTTGTCTGCAAATAAGATAATCACTCCTGCTTTTTTGCAGTTTCCTCTCTCCTGGGGAGTTGTATTCCATCTTTTTACCTTCAGTCTATGGATTTATTTCTGAATTAAGTGTGTTTCTCATACATAGCATATTGTTGGATATTGTTTCTTAATCCATTCTGCTAGTCTATGTCTTTTAATTGGCACATTGAGGCCATTGACATTAATGGTTATAATTGATACATACCGATTTAACCCTATCATGATGTTTTCCTGTTTTTAGCTCTTTTATTTTTTACTTTCCCCCCTTTCCATTCAGTTTATTGCCTTGCCCAAAGAATTCACTCTGCTGAGTCTCGTGGAACTGTGACATTCACTGTCTTTTTCTAAGCTATTCTTTAGAATTTCTTGGAGTGCAAGTTTGGCTTTTGTGAAGTATCTCATATGTACTTTGTCATGGAAATACCCTTTTTTCTTTTTTTATTGGTACATTTTATTGGTACATTACATATACGCATCACAATTACACTCCACATTGAGAATTTGTACCAGTATATGACACAACTTAATTCTCATTTTTCCCCCTCCCCTCCCCACCATACCTCCCCTCCACACCTATATACACAAGCATTGTTTTCATTTTTTAAAAAAAATGAATTCTTTATTGGTACATTCTATATACAGTTCACAATTACACTCAACATTGGGGAATTTCTACCAGTATATGATAGAAGTTAATTCTCATTTTTACACAAATCCCTACCCACCCACAACCCCTCACCCCTTATATACATGTTATTTTTTTCTTTCTGAATCATATTTATTCTTTAACATCAATTGTTTTCTTTCTTCATTATTTACCCCTAAGCCCCGTTACCCTTTGAATATTTACTATTTAACAATATCAGTCATGCATTCTAGAACATGTTTATAACTTCAGTTTATCATATCAGAGAAAATATACGATATTTGCACATCTGTGACCTATTTATTTCACTTACAAGTATGTCCTGAAGGTACATCCATTTGAGTATAAATGATTCAATCTCATCATTCTTTATGGAAGAGTAATACTCCATTTTGTTTTTAAAAAAAACAACCCACATCATCTTTATCCAGTCTAGAGTTGATGCGCATTTGAGTTGTTTCCAAGGTTTAGCTATCACAAACTGAGCTGCTATAAACATGGGTGCACATATGTCACTGTGATAGGAATGTTGTAATTCTTTTGTGTACATACCCAGCAGGGGAATAGTAGGGTCAAATGGAACCTCTAATCCTAGTTTTTTGAGAATTTTCACACTGATCTCCATAATATTTGTACTAGTCTAGATTCCCACCAACAGTGAAGGTTCCTTTTTCTCCACAACCTTGCCAGCATTTGTTGTTGGCTAATTTCGAGATAGCAGCCATTCTTTGTGGAGTAATATGAAATCTCAGAATTGTTTTCATCTGCATCTCTCGAATGGCCAGTGACGTTTAGCATTTCTTCATGTACTCCTTAGTTGCTTTTACTTCTTCCTCTGAAAAGAGACTGTTCATTTCAAATGCCTATTTTTGAACTGGGTCTTTAAATTTGGGGGGACTGATTTTTTTTAAGCTCTTTATATATTCTAGATAGTAGCCCTTTGTCTAAGGAATTACTGGTAAAGATTTTTTCCCATATTGTTGGTTGCCTTTTTGCTCTGCTGATGGTTTCTTTTGCTGTGCAGAAGCTTTTTAATAGGAAGAGATCCCATTTGTTGATTTTTTCTGACAGTTCTCATGCTATAGAGGTTTTGTTCATAAAGTCTTTCCCTAAGCCAAAGTCTCCAAGAGTTTTACCTAACCTGTTCTGCAGCAGGTTTAGTGTCTCTGTTTTAATATTTAGGTCTCCCATCTACTTTGATTTTAGTTTAGTACACGGTGAAAGAGATGGATCTAGCAGCTTCAGACTTTGGCAGGTTGAAACCCAGTTTTCCCAGTACCATTTGCTAAAGAGGCTGTCTTTCTTCCATTGAGGATGTTTGGCTCCTTTGTCAAAGATGAGATGGCTTAATGTATCTGACCAAACAACCGCTAGACTTAATCACCAAATTTAGTAGCATAGCTAGATACAAGGTCAGTGCTCAAAAACCAATCACATTTATTTATTTATTTATTTATTTATTTATTTATTTATTGAGACAGGGTCTCGCTTTGTAGTCCAGGCTGGCCCTGAGCTCACTATGTAGCCCAGGCAAGCCTCGAACTCAGCAATCCTCCTATCTTTGCCTCCTGAGTGCTGGGATTACAGGCATGAGCCATCACGCCTGGTTCAATCACATTTTTATACACAAATAATGGGTTGATGTAAAATGAAATTGTGGACTCAGTCCCTTTGATAATAGCATCCAGAAAAATGAAATATCTAGGAGTCAATCTAACAAAGAAGGTAAAGGACTTCTACTCCAAAAACTACAATGCTCTGAAAAAGGAAATTGAAGAGGATTTCAGAAAATGGAAAGACATCTCTTGTTCCTGGATAGGAAGAACTAACATCATCAAAATGACTTTACTCCCACACTACTATATAGATTCAGTGCAATCCCAATTGAAATGAATTATTGGATTTATATAGTCCAAAATGAAATTAAAATGTGTTTCTTTTATTATATTTTAATTCCCTCACAACAATGAATAGTTATGACTGGAAAATAAGAAACTACAAATAATAAATCTTATAAATCCACTCCTCATCCTTGGACAGTTGCTGGTAACATTTTAATATATTTTAAGTTCTTTTTAATTCAATATATATATATATATTTTTTTTTTCTTTTTGAGACAGGATCTAGCTTTGTAGTTTGGGCTGGCTCTGAGCTCACTGTGTAGCCCAGGCAAGCCTCGAACCGAGCAATCCTCCTTTCTCTACCTCCTGGGTGCTGGGATGACAGGCGTGAGCCACCACGCCCGGCACTAGTTTACTTTTAAAAGTCTGTTATTTTAGCCAATTCTAATTGAAAGGTACCATCTGTATGTGAACTGTTGTTCATTTGTGACTACAAAGAGAGAGGTACATTTAAAATTCCAAGCAGCTGTAAAGATTAGATGAGATTTATAAATAAACATGTTAAAGTTAGTCAAATAAATGATTTTAAATAATATCATATTGCCATAAATGTAATTTGAGTTTCTTTTTATAAATTGGCAGATTTGTTTTGTTATTTTATTCTGTTTCTTATTTGGAATTTTAACAGAAAAACTATATAAATCTGGTTCATGTCTGTGTTCCAAGTATAGTAATTTGACTTTAAGATTTTATTTGACAAAAAACATCTTTAAATGAAGACTGTGCTTATCTTATATCTGTGATCAGTAATATAAAGTAATTCTTAAAAGTAAATTCAGTAGATATAAGTGAGATAAATGTTTCTAAATATTTATACTAAAACAACTGGACTAAAAACTAAATATAAGGGTCAGAGGATTAGCTCAGTGGTTCCGGCACCTGCCTCACAAGTGCAAGGTCCTGAATTCGATCCCCAGAAACCACATACAGTGCTGCGCGTGGAGACTCACGCACACCAGCAATCAATACCACATACCACCGCTGGGCGTGGTGGCTCACACCTGTCATCCCAGCACTCGGGAGACAGAGACAGGAGGATTGCTGAGTTCAAAGCTTGCCTGGGCTACATAGTGAGCTCAGAGCCAGCCTGAACTACAAAGTGAGACCCTGTCTCAAAAAAAAAAAAAAACAGCTAAATATAAGCCTTTGTGGCTTCTTAAAGTTTATGAAAAGATAATATATTTGGGTCTATTAAATGTGTTTTGATAAACTGTTAATGCATAAAAAAGATTTAAGATTGTTTGCCTCCTGGGCCTTTACTAACTATAAGATTATTAAGAGTTTAAATTCAAATATATAATTCTATAGGTGGAACTCTTGGAGACATTGGGTTAGGGAAAGACTATGAACAAAACCTCTATAGCAGGAGAACTAGCAGAAGAAATCAACAAAAGGATCTTATCCTATTAAAAAGCTTCTGCACAAAAGAAGCCACTGGCAGAGTGAAAAGACAACCAACAAACTGGGAAAAAATTTTACCAGCTGTTTCTCAGACAGAGGGCTACTATCTAGAATATACAAAGAGCTTTTTAAAAAAAGGCCCCTCCAATTTAAAGACCCAATTTAAAAATGGGCATCTGAAATGAACTGACACTTTTCAGAAGAAGTAAAAGCAGCTAAGAAACATATGAAGAAATGTTCAACATCACTAGTTATTCAAGAGATGCAGATGAAAACAACACTGAGATTTCATCTCCACAAGGAATGGCTGCTATCTCCAAATTAACCAGCAACAAATGCTGGTGAGGCTATGGGGAAAAAGGAACCCTTCTCTACTGCTGGTGGGAATGTAGACTGGTACAACCACTATGGAGATGAGTGTGGAGATTCCTCAAAAAACTTGGATTAGAAAAAAAAAAACTTGGATTAGAGACCCCATTTGACCCTGCTATTCCCCTGGTAGGTATGTACACCAAAGAATTAAAGGATTCCTGGGCCGGAGGGTTAGCTCAGTGGTTCCGGCGCCTGCCTCGCAAGCGCAAGGACCTGAGTTCGATCCCCGGTTACCACATATAATGCTGGGCGTGGAGACACGCCCACCAACAATCAACACCGCATACCACAATGCCAGACGTGGTGGCTCACGCCTGTAATCCCAGCACTCAGGAGGCAGAGACAGGAGGATTGCTGAGTTCACGGCGGCTTGCCTGGGCACCATAGTGAGCTCAGGGCCAGCCTGAACTACAACGCGAGACCCTGTCTCCAAAATTCCTGTCACAGTGACTTATGTGCACCCATATTCATAGCAGCTCAGTTTGTGATAGCTAAATCTTGAAAACAACACAAATTTCCATCAGACTGGATTAAAGATTTTTTATAAAATGGAGTATTACTCTGCCATAAAGAATGATAAATTTGAGTCATTTATACTCAAATAGACATACCTTCAGAACATACTCATAAGTGAAACAAAGAGGTCACAAGTCTATAATATCATATTTTTTCTCTGGTGTGAGAAACTGAAGATGTAAATGAGATCTAGAATATATGGTAGATATTATGAAATAGAAAATATTCAAAGAGAAATGGGGTGTAGGTGTAAATAACAAGGGGAAGAAAAGATATGATGATTAAAAAAAGGGAAAGTTTAGTTGTATGGGGCAGAGTTGTAGAGTGGGTGGGAGAATGGGAAAAAAATGACAACTTAGAAATAATAATACTTTTATCTTAAAAGACTTTTTGAATATGGAAGGAAGGTCTTTTGTTGTTGTTTTTGTTGTTGTTGTGGGGATCAAACTCAGCAACTTGTGCTTCTGAGGCAAGTACTGGAACCACTGAGCTAAATCCATAGCCCATGAAAGACAAAATTAAAACAAGGAACTAAAACGTTGTAAAATATCTGGTCTAGTTGTAAAATATCTAGTCATAGAGCATTTATAAAGAATAAATATAAAATATAATTTTTATATGTGAGAAACTTACCTCTAATTTAAAATTATCTAAAGAACTCTCTAGAACCAAAGGAGACTATATTGATATGAAACAAAAATCTATTTTTCTATATTTAAATCAATAAACTTTTCTTAAAATATTGGTCTACTTTTAATAACATCTGTAAAAATTGGTTTGTAGACATTTAATTACTTGAACGAAATGAGTCCTAAACAGAGTCAAGCTTTCTTTAAATGTCTGTTTGTTTCAATGTCTTAAGTTAACACTGCTTAATTCTGGCTAAATATGGTATATGATAATTATTACCCTTAGTTATTATACTATGTTTGATACTCTATAGATCTGTGACTAGATGTTTGTGTGTAGTTCTGAGGATTACATATGTCACATAACTAAGCTTTGCCTAACTTTTTTGCAAAATTTGTAAAACTAGAAGACAAAACGTTGATGCAAGCATGGTAACCAATAAGTGCTCTGTTTTATACAATATGTCTTGTATCTGGACTTAAGTATATAAAATTATCCATAAAACATTGACAGTTCTACTTTGTATTAGGTGCCATACAGATTAAAAGAGGACCAATCATTTGGACAGTCTGTCATTTAAAACCTAGCCTACATCTATTGCTTTTGACTAACATTTTGTCATTTTATAAGTGAGTTACACTTAGCCATACTATTTCCCTTAGTCCTTGTGACAGGACTAAGACTGTAGTGTTCTTTGATTTTAGTCAGTACTATTAGTCTCTATATTCTACTTCAAAGATAAAACCTAAGTTAACATATAAAGGATATTTATTATGTAACTGGAGTGCTAATTGTTACTGGCTTATTTGTGTATTAATTACATTTATGTTTCCAAAATGCACAAACCTTCTAAAATACAAAGCTTAGGAGAATAAGATACTATATACTTATTTTCTAAACTAAAATTATTTGTAATGATAGACTTTTCCAAGTTTGTGTTTGTATATTGCTATTTACGTCATGATTATCATCTTTAAGCAGAAGTAATTAGATGTTCTTGGACACACTGCATTTCAAATAGAGCCATCTTGATAATTAGATTAGTCATTGATCTCCTAAGGTATATATACTGTGACACTTGATATCATATAAATAGATTAAATTGTTGATAAAACCTTTATTCTTTACACTAAAATAAAAGAACAAATATATTTTTATGAAATTGATAAAAATTTTGATAATATAATTATCTTAATCATAATAGTTACTCTAAAATGCCATATACAGTAAAAAAAAATCTTGTTTTGTCAATTGCTAAACTTACCTCAAAGTTTTTTGTTTGTTTGTTTTGTGATTTTGGTTTCTTTTGTTTTTTTGAGTCAGGGTCTCGCTTTGTAGTTCAGGCTGGCCCTGAGCTCACTATGGAGTCCGGGTGAGCCTCGAACTCAGCAATCCTCCTGCCTCTGCTTCCTGAGAGCTGGGATGACAGGCGTGAGCCACCAAGCCCAGCTCTCAAAGTTTTTTATTGAATGGCAGGGTATTGAAGCAGCAGCCTGAGAGCGAGAAGGTAGGCCCAATGGGAGAGGGGCAATAAGAGGCTGTCAGTTAAGTGAGCTGGCCACCGCAGCCCTGGAGACCAGAAGGTGAGCTATATGGACAAATTGGATGAGACCGAGGTAAGCAAAGATGGGGGTGGATCTGACAAAACTGACCCTTTCATTGTAATGTATTTTTCTAATAAAATTTTTACCCAGAGAAGTAATGTATCCCACTTTTAAGCACATTTTGGACTCTGTGAACACTCATATTTTCAAAGTAAACATTACCTGTCTGAAGGTCTTCAAACCCCTTCTGGGGGGAAAAAAAACCCTAAATTTTTTACTTTTTTTTAAACTGAGTTTATTGGTACATTTTACATCTGTACCTATATCTCTATCTATCTATCTATCTATCTATCTATCTATCTATCTATCTATCTATCTATATCTATATATATAAAACTGGTACATTTTACATACATTTTACACACACACACACACACACACATAAAACATTCAACATTAAGAGTTTGTACCAGTATATCATACTTGACGCTCATTTTTTTCCCATTCCCTTTCCTTTCCTGCAACCCCCACCCCACATCTACATAAGTTTTGTTGCCTTTTTTACTATCAAATTTTTTCTTTCCCTTCCTTACTTACCACTACACCCTTTCCTGTTTCCTTTTCAACATTTTCTTTCTATTTCACAATACCTATCATATATTTTAGAACTCATTTACAGCTTCAGTTTCTCATACTAGAGAAAGGATACAGTATTTACACACCTGTGTCCTGTTTATTTCACTTATTAATATGTCCTATTTATTTCACTTATGAATATGTGAAATAGAAAATAAATATGACCTATTTATACTCTGAGTATATATGACTAAAATGTATCATTCTTTATGGCTGAATAATACTCCATTTGATTAATAAGAAAACTCACATTTTCTTTATCCAGTCTTCATTTGATGGGCATTTGGGCTATTTTCAAGATTTAGCTATTACAAATTGAGCTGCTATACCCATGGGTGCACATATGTCGCTGTGATATGAATCTCTTAATTCTTCCATGTATATACCTTGCAGGGAAATAGAAGACTCAAATGGGATCTCTAATCCAAGTTTTTTGAGGAATCTCCACAGGGGTCGCAGAAGTCTACATTTCCAACAACAGTGAAAAAGGGTTCCTTTCTCACTACAACCCCATGCTGCTGGGGTTTTGGTCATAATGTTTTTCCCTAAGCCACTATCTCCAAGAGTTCTACCTAACCTGTTTTCCAGCAGGTTTAGTGTTTGTGTTTAATATTTAGGTCACTAGTTCAGTTTGATTTTAGTTTGGTGCATGGTGAAAGACATGGATCTAGCTTTAATCTTTGACATGTTAAAGCCAGTTTTTCCAGCAACATTGATTAAAGAGGCCACCCTTTCTCTATTGAGAGTGTTTGGCTCCTTTGACAAAGATGAGGTAGCTTAGTATATTTAGAGTTGTTTGTGCATCTTCTGGTCTCTTCCATTGATCCATGAGTCTGTCTTTTTTTCAATATCAAGCTGTCTTTGTCACCATGGCTTTGTAGTATAGTTTCAAATTGAGAATTGTGATACTACCTGCCATGTCCTTGTTGCCTAGAATTGCTTTTGCTATTTTAGGTCTCTTGTGGTTCCAGATGAATTTTTAAATTATTTTCTCTAGCTCTATGAAATATATTGTTGGAATTTAAATCGGGATTGTGCTGAATCTATATAGTTATTTGGGGAGTATGGCCATTTTGACAATATTGGTTCTTCCTACCTAGGAACAGGGGATGTCTTTCCATTTTCTGATATCTTCCTCAATCCCTTTTTCAGAGTTGTTTTCAGAGTAAAGGTCTTTCACATTATTTGTTGGATTGATTCCTAGGCATTTCATTTTTGGAGGTGCTACTGTGAAGGGAATGTTTCCTCTATATTTTTCTCAGTGAGTCTATTATTTGTGTATATGAAGGTTATTGATTTTTGGTGTTGACCTTATACCCAGCTACTGTACGGAACCTGGTGATTAAGTCAAGCAGTTTACCTCAATTTTTTTTTGGATCTTATATATAGAGTATATATATATATATATATATATATATATATATATATATATATATATATAGAGAGAGAGAGAGAGAGAGAGAGAGAGAGAGAGAGAGAGAGAGTATCATGTCATGAGCAAATAGTGAGGGATTAACGTCTTCCTTTCCTTCTTTCTCTTGTCTGAGTGCTGTGGCTAATGTTTTCAGAACTATAATAAACAGGAGTGGTGATAGTGGAAATCCTTGTCTTCTTTCTGATCTTAGTGTGAAAGGTTTCAGTTTTTCATTGTTTAGTATGATTCTGGTTATTGGTTTTTCATAAACATCTTTTATCAGGTTGAGATAAAGACCATCTATTCTAATTTTCTAGAGGGTTTTGATCATGAATGGGTACTGGGTTTTATCACATACTTTTTCTGCATCTATTGAGATGACTATATGGTTTTTGTCCTAGAGTCTGTTAATATAGTGTATTACATTTATCGATTTTTGTATATTGAACCATCCTTGCATCCCTGGGATGAATCCAGCTTGGCCAGGGGTATGATCTTCTTGGTGACCCTCTATATTCTGTTTGCCAGTATGTTATTGAGGATTTTGCATCAACATTTATTAGAGATTGGCCTATACTTCTCTTTCTTTGTTGGTTCTTTCTCTACTTTTGGAATCAAGGTAATGGTTGCTTTCAGGAATTAATTTGGATGTCTTGTTTCCTTTTTGATTTCATTAAAGAGTCTGATAAATAGTGGCATTATCTCTTCTCTAAATGTCTTATAAAATGCAGCAGTGAAGGCATCAGGACCAGGACTTTTCTTTGTTGGTAGGTTTTAAATTAAATTTTCAATTTCATTGATTGATATTGGGGTGTTTAGAATTTTTGTATCTTCATTCAACTTTGCAATTTCATACATGTCTAAGAATATATTTCTTCTGTGTTTTCTGTCTTACTGAAGTACAGGTTTTTGAAGTATCCTCTGAATTTCTGCTGTATCTGTGTGGTTTCCCCTTTTTCATTCTTACTTGCATGGTTTTGAGCCTTTTCCTCCATTTGTTTGATAAGGTTGGCTAAGGGTTTATCAATTTTGTTTAATCTTTCAAAGAACCAACTCTTTGGTTTTTGAATTGTTTTCTTAGTGTCCATCACATTTATTTCCCCTCTAATCCTTATAATTTCTTCCCTTGTATGAGCTTTGGGTTTGTCTTGCTCTTCTTTTTCTAGGAGTTTGAGGTTCAACATGAGGCTGTTTATTTGAGCTCACTCCATTTTCCTAGTACAGGCACTCACCGTTATGAATTTTCCACATAGCACTGCTTTCATTTTATCCATAAATACCTATATGTTGTATTGGCATTATCATCTAATTGTAGACACTATCTAGTTTCCTCTTTAATGTTTCTCCATGACCTTTTGTTTGTTCAGGAGAGTATTATTCAATTTCCAGGTGTCTATGAATTTCTTGGAGTTTCTTTTGTTACTGGTCTCCAATTCCAAGGCAACACGGATCACTTCAGTTCCACTGAATTTACTTAAACAAGTTCTTTGAACTAACGTGTGATCTATCTTGGAGAATGACCCATGTGCAGCTGAGAAGAATATGTACTCTAATTTTGTGGGGTGAAATACTCTGTAGACACCTATTGAGTTGATGTATTCAAATGTTTGGTTCAGTTCTATTTTATTAATTTTTCCATCTAGTTAATCTATTTTTGACAGTGGGGTGTTGAGTTCCCCAACTGTTACTGTATTAGTGCTTATTTGGTTTTCATGTTCATTAATATGTTTTATATAATTGGTTGTGCTAATATTTGATACATAAATATTGATGATTATGAGCCCTTCTTGGATTGCTCTCTATATGAGAATATAGTGACCTTCTTTGTCTCAATCAGTTTTGCTTGAAATCAATGTTGTCTGCAAATAAGATCACCATTTTTGCAGTTTCCTATTGCATGGAAAATTGTTTTCTATCCTTTTACTTTCAGTCCTTTTACATTTCTTTTTGAATTAATTGTTTCTTGAATATAGCATATCTGGCTTCTGTATTCATTTTGCCAGTATATTTTTTAATTAGTGAATTGAGTCCACTAACATTGATGGTTATAACTGATATGTGTTGACTTATAGTTGTCATGGTAGTTTTTGTGATGAGCTCTTTATTTTTTTCCTCATCATTTAATTTCTTGTCTTCATTCTGTTAGGCTTCTTGTTTTTATGAGCCTCACTGTCCCTTTTACTAGGATATTGTTTATAATTTTTTGTAATACAGGCTTGGTATTCATGAAGTTCCTCAGGTGTTTTTTGTCATGGAAGTATCTTATTTCCCCACTGATGTTGAAACATAGCCTTTGCAGGACACGTCAATCCAAGATGGAGGTTGTTTTCTTTTCGGGATTGAAATACTTCACTCCAGGCTCTCCTTGATTTGAGATTTTCTGTTGAAAAGTCCACTGTAATTCTGATGAGTTTTCCTTTGTATGTAATTTGTTTCTTTTCTTTAACCACTTTCAATATTTCATTCTGCTGTTGAGATTCTGGTATTGTGACTATTATATGCCTAGATATGGAATTTTTTATCATGATTAGTTGGAGTCCTGTATGCTTCACTTATCTACATGTCAAATTATTTTCTCTTGCTTGGGAAGTTTTCTGCCATTGCATCTGTGAACAGTTTTTGCTTTTTTTTTTTTTTTGAGACAGGGTCTTGCTTTGTAGTTCAGGCTAGCTCTGAGCTCACTATGTAGCCCAGGCAAGCCTTGAATTCAGCAATCCTCCTGTCTCTGCCTCCCGAGGGCTGAGATTACAGGCGTGAGCCACCATGCCCGGCTGCTTTTGTTTTTTTAATGTCATTTGCACACTCTCCTATTTCTTCATTAATTCAGTGTCTTAAGTTGCTCTTCTTTGCAACATCTAGCAGCTGCTAGATTGATGCCTCATGGTCCCTTACTATTTTTAAGAAATCTTTCCTTTCCTGGTCACTGATCCTGTCTTCTATGTCTGAAATTCTGTCTTTGGATTCAATAGCTCTAGATAAACATCCAATAGAGTTTTTAATTTCTTGAATTTTCATTTGAATCTGACTTGGATTCTACTTGTTTTCTATGCTGGGATTCCATCATGTTCCTGAGGTCCTCTATTTTTATCTTTGTTATTCACCCTGATCATCATCTGTACTGTTATCTGAGAGATTACTTCCAACCTCATTTTTTTCTAGATCCTCTTTTGTTGCCAGTTTAGGGAGTCCTGGTGGAATTGTTTCAGGGTGGTCTGTTATTTTGGTCCCCAATTTTCCCTTTTGAGATTGGGAATTCTGGGTTTGGGTCTTATTTGAGTTTTTTCTCATTTTGATTTTTTTTGCTATTATTAGTGTTTTTGGTTTAATTTCTGGGTTAATGTGTCTGTAAAATGCTTGTTGCAAGTATCTTCTTTGCTAATATTTAGGAGCCCTTGAGAAATGATTTCTCCCTGGCTCATTCCTCCTGATATCACTGGCCCTTAGGCCTCTGAGTAAATCTCAGCACAACCCCAGCATTTACTGTATAGATGCAGGTTTGGGGCCTGAGTCTCATGCAACAGTATCGCGAGAAGTCAGCCCATAAGCAGTGTGTAGGTGGGCCAGAGCCACTCAGCACAGGCTTCACCCAGGTCTCAGTCCCAGTGCCACTGCACTAATTGCTGTGTAGGTGCAGATTTCAGGCCTGAATCTTGTGCAATGATCTTGTAAGAAGTCAGCGTGTAAGCACTGTGCAGGCAGACCCCCCTATGAATAATTAATTATATTGCTTTGGGACCCCATAAAAGTGAAAAATATCCTTTATTAGGTGCTTCTCTTTCTATAGAAGAGCTGGTTTTCTGTCTGTTGAGTAGTTTATTTCTTTTATCTCTTCATGGGGCTGCCTATGGCATAGTAAGCTTTGTTTTATCTCTGTAATAAACCTTCTAATTAAAGCCTCTGTAAATTCATGATGTTGTCCCAGTCTTAATCTCCATTATCACCGAAGTAAGGACCCATACTAACTAGTGACAGTCTGAGTTCTTCACTTATTGCTTATTGTGGATGTGTCTTTTAGTAAGTATATATGTTACCAACATTTTCTTTCAGTTCATAGCTTGGCCTTTTATTTTCCTTCAAGGATCCAAGAATTCCACTTTGAAGAGGTGCAATTTATTGATTTCTTTCTGTTATAGTTTGTATTTTTGTGTATGTCTTCTATAAAATTTTAGCTTACCTGAATGTGTAAAAAATAAGTTTTCATCTAGATATTTTATGGCTTTAACTCTTATATTTGGTCTCTGATCCATTTAGAATTGTTTTTTTTTTTTTTGAGACAGGGTCTCGCTTTGTAGTTCAGGCTGGCTCTGAGCTCACTATATAGTCCAGGCAAGCCTCGAACTCAGCAATCCTCCTGTCTCTGCCTCCCGAGTGCTGGGATTACAGGTGTGAGCCACCACGCCTGACATTTAGAATTAATTTTGTATATAGTGCTTATGAAACAACATCTGGATTTGGGGACTTTTATTTATTTGCTTATATAACATTGAATTTACATTATCATAAGTACATAGGTTGCAGAAGCACAACTGCATCTTATTATGTGTACTACTACCAGCATGAGAGATCAGACACACAAAGTTTCCTAGAGAATAACATCTACAGCCTTGAGCCTTCTGCTTGTGGACCTCATTGGGTAAGTTTGATGAAGACCACAGTTTGGCTAATCTGGTATATAGGTGAACAAGAATCAAGTTTTTGAAGCTACTAGATATAGAATAATGAGTTGAGAGATCAATTGTGTGCTTACAAAAGGAGCCCCAGATTATGTCTTTATTTTTTTAATTGAATTCTTTATTGGTACATTTTATATACAGCTTACAATCACACTCAACATTGGGGAATATGTACCAGTATATGACAGAAGTTAATTCTCATTTTTACCCATATCCCTACCCACCCACACCAAATCATATTTATTCTTTTCCCTCATTATGTTCCCTATCACATCCCCTTTGAATATTTCCTATTTTACAAAATCTATCATATGTTCTAGGACTCATTATATCTTTATTTTGGATCTTATAATTAAAGAAAAAATACTAGAGCAGTGGCTTACAAACAACTTTTGCAGGGTGCTGTGATTTCATACCACTTATCTGTAGGGGAATAATATCCCCATTTAGTAAGAATAGGCCTCTTTTTTTTTGAGACAGGGTCTTGCTTTGTAGTTCAGGCTGGCCTTGAGCTCACTATGTAGCCCAGGCAAGCCTTGAACCCAGCAATCCTTCTGTCTCTGCCTCCCGAGGGCTGGGATTATAGGCGTGAGCCACCATGCCTGGCAGAATAGATCTTTTTATTGAATAGAAGACAATTAAAGAAAATAAAAACATAGGTGTAATAGCATATATATTTCTTATTACTAAATAAATATTATAAGGTCATTGTTTTTAACTAAGCTCTGATCTACATCTCAACAGACCAAACTGAAATTCAAACCAGAGTTCCTGGCCTTTCCAGAAGATAGAGAGTAGAAAAAGCATGTTTGAATATCCCAAACATGCTAGTTTCAAGTCATAGAGTAATGGAGTTCCCTCTGCCCCAATCATTCACAGAAAAGATAACTTGATATAATCTGATGGTAACCAATCAGTTAGTTGTGCATTTTTCTGGCTTCCTGTCCACACTTCACAAGGAAATTAACTTTGAAATGACCAGTCCTGTTTTTCGTTCTTTGTTTTTCTTTTTTTCTTTTTCAACCATTTCCTGTCTTTAAAACCAGTATCTTTTGCCAGGCCTCTAGAATTTTCATGAACTAGAAATTTCTAGAATCAAAATAAAGCAACTTAAATTTTTATGCTAAATTGTTATAATTTTGTCCTTTGGCAATGTAGAGAAGAGAAAACCAAGAAAACGAGTAATTCCCAAATGGTTGCTTTGAAGCCCAGCTTATGTGGCATCTTTACCAAACAAAACACATTTTTAGAGGAGTGACAAGGGTAAAAGACTTCGAGTCTGTAGGTGAAACAACTTGTAGAAAAATCAAGTTAAATACAGGCAAAGTTTAGTTGGTGAAGTTTGTTCATTTAATTTCCTCTAACACCATCTATAGACTTATATGGATCTAATGTCTTCAATGGTTGAACTTTATTCTCTTTGGAAGAAGTGGAGTGGGGAGGATGCCTTCTGCCTTTGTTTACATATATGGCTTTTAGACAAATTGAAGATAGAAAACTTCTGTTTCTTTATCCTCCCTATCCCTTTTTCTCCTTATCCTCCTCCCCTTCCCCCTTTTTCTTCCCTTCCATTTTTTAATACTTGGGATCATACCCAGGGATGCTCTACCAAATCTATATCCTGAGTACTTTTTATTTTTCATCTTATTACATGACCTCATTAAGTTGCCCAGCTGGTCCCAAAACTTCAGTCTTCCCACGTAGCTAAGATTATAGGTGCACACCACCGTGTCTGGTTGCACTTCTTGTGTTCAGCTCAACAATCTTTTGTATTTTGGGCTGGCATAACCTGCTTACCCACATATCTCAAGTGAAAGAGGTTGCTATTGAATTTTTCTTTCTTTATTATATAGATTCCTTTTGCTTTTGGGCCTCTGTAGCTTTAAGAAAGTAAGCATTGCAAATCAATAGGTATTCACCCAGAGGAAATCAATCAGACGAGCATATTGGACAAAATGTGACCAAAGATAGTGATGGTTTCTTAATAAAAAGCCATTTCTTTCTCTGTCTTTCTAACAGAATCCTGATTTTGTACAGTATCCAACATAGTAGATACTAGCTAAGGAGCTAGTTGTTGAAGGAGCATGTGTACATAAACATTTCCAGTATCACAATTCAATCCTGGGGGGGGGAGAATCCTTTCATATGCAATGTTGTATAAATTAATTAGAGTGAGGAAATCTCACTATTTTTATTTTTTTGAGACAGGGTCTTGCTTTGTAGTTCAGGCTGGCTCTGAGCTCATTATGGAGCCCAGGCAAGCCTCGAACTCAGCAATCCTCCTGCCTCTGCCTTCCAAGTACTGGGATTACAGGCGTGAGCCACCATGCCTGGCACTGTGGTATGTGGTACTGATTGCTGGTGGGCGTGAGTCACCACTCCCAGCATTGTATGTGGTTAGTGGGATTGAACTCAGGGCCTTGCACTTGTGAGGCAGGTGCTGGAACCACTGAGCCTGGAAATCTCACATTTTAAAGCATCTCATGAGTGACAAAGTACTTCTTATATATAAAATAATGCTACAAAACTTAACCCTCATTATAAATAAATGAATCCTAGATCTGGTTTGTGTAGCCAGACTAGAAACCAATTCTTTGTCCAAATACATTGCTCTTTCCACACTTCACCTGTTTGTAAGTCACTTAAGAAATTATTGATCTCCGTCTATCATAGACACGTTTAAAATGAGTCAAGGTCAAAAGCTGTTCTAGTCTATTACTGTTCCAATACTTTAAAAAAAACCAGAAGTAAGAAGGGTTAAACATTTATATTACTAATCATAAGTGAGTACTTGCTTTGCACTACACATTATTAGTTTGAGAGGACACTCTTACTGTAGAGAGTAATTTATAAATTATAAACATTAATGTAGCATGTTATTGTTTTAAGAGAAAGCTTGCAATTTACTTAGCACCTATAAATCCCTGTAGTTGCTCCTCTGAAGTTGTCCTCGCCAAGGTTATATCTCTTCCCTATGCCATATGCAAGGTTATGTCCTCCCTTTCCCCAGCATTCCAATTTGCTTCTCAATTATTAAGATGTGAACTGTTAAATAATCTTTCTTTAGATTTATAGAACTCAGAATGCCTGTTGACCTTCAGATAACATAACCATGTATAACATCCTCTCCTTATTCTTTAGTTCTATGCATCAACTAACACACAGGATTTAAGGTGTTACGAGGTTTACCTTGCAGCAACGTAATATGTCTGTCTAAAGCACAAAAGCTAGTTCCAAGAGGTCAGGATTGTAATGTTCTGGCCAGAAAAAGAACAAGAAGAAGAGGAAGAAGAAACAGACAGACAGACAGACAGACTCTCTTTGAATGACCAAGACAGTGCTCAGCACATAGCCTTCTGGCCCTGTTACTCTTTTCCCACCTAAGCAAGTTCTTAGTACCCCTGATTTCCATAAGATGGAGTTTTGTGGACAATGACTCCATCATCTTTTTAGTATCCCCCCAACAGCAACTTCTATCTCCCAAGCATTGGCTTTTGAGTAACGAGCACCACAGACCTGAGTCACATATCATCTAGCAAACACTGAGGTCCAAATTAAAGACAAAAAACATGGTCTGAGCATGTATCTCAGTGTTAAAACATTTGTCTGTTAGCCATAAGATCCTGGATTTGATCCTCAGTTCTGAAAGAAAGAAAGAAAGAAAGAAAGAAAGAAAGAAAGAAAGAAAGAAAGAAAGAAAGAAAGAAAGAAAGAAAGAAAGGAGGAAAAGAAGGAAAAGAAGGAAGGAAGGAAGGAAGATTGATTCTAATAAATGAATCTTCCCTATCATCTAGTTCTATACCTATTACCATAAGGGAGCATAGTAGAGGTTAACTGACTTGTCCAACATCACTCCACCAGTTACTGCTTACTAAAAGTTCCAATAACTTCTGTTCATATTTTTCACAAATCTATGGAACTAAAGAAATGTTGGAAATGTGCTAATTATATGTCAATACACTTAGTTCATTTCAGCTTTTGAAATGTCTGAGGGTACCTTTTAAATTGTATTTAGAATAACTCAACAAACCTCACTAGTTTTAAATAGTAGGGAAGAGCTGATATCTTTCAGGCTAGCCCAAAACCACAAGGATTTCTTCCATTACTCAAACTCATCTCTTCTATTATTTTTTTCTATTATTTCTTGAATTTTCTCTTTACATGTTCCTTTCCTTGTAAATTTCTTTACTTTTTTCCAGTTCCAATATGATCAACTCTGATACTTTTCTAGAATTTTCATGGTTGCAGTCACTAAAATAGAAAATAAGGAGCATTATTAAGTGAAGCTCAAACTGAAATCTCTCCTCTTTCCCTAATAAAGACTAGTGAAAACTTTTTAAGAGAATCATCCCATTACACAAATTTGTGTTTGAATTTCTGGTTACTCTTCATGATTTTTTTTTTACAAATGTTTTGAATGCTTCAAACAATCAATTTTGGAGTCAGAGACAGGATTATGACTTTCTTCCCTCATCCTTTCCTAGATAACTATGCCTCTTTTAGGTTTCCTCATCTGTAATCTAGGCCTCATAGCATAGAGTTATTGGATAATACATCAAAAGACTTTAGCCTCAGTTTGTAGCTCAGGAAATGATAACAGTCAAAAGTACCATCCACCACTCCCCATTTCTTCATGCATTCCACTTAAGTGTCACCTCTTGACAGCAGTCTTCCTTGCCTATCTCTTTTCCTCCAGATATCCTCCATCAGTGTTTCCTGTTTGTTTCTTTTATAGAGATTTCACAATATATAATTGTTTACTTATTTTGTTTGTCTCATCCATGGGACTGGAAGTTCCAGGAAGCAGGGTTAATGTACATCTTACTTATCATTTTATAACCAGATTCCAGTCCAGTGCTTGGTACATAGTGACATTTGGTAAACATTTAATAATGAATGAATCCAAGCCTTATATGATACTATAAACACCCAATTTCTCAGAATAAAGCCCCTCATGGCAAATATGAAAATTGCTTTTTTCCCCCCTTTGGCTTTTATCACTATTTTGAATAGGAAACATTTTTCAATGCATAAATGTCATTAATTTTCTTGAGCCATGTCCTAAAGTAATATTTTAAGGATATGTTTAAATACTGTGTAAATAGCAAATGTTAAAATGCACAAAGGCCCACCTTGCAACGTGTTCATTACTATCAATGAATATGATCTTGTATATTTTTTCTCATGCTTTTGCTCTTCATCAGCTCCTCCATGTATAGGTAGGTACAAAATCTCATTTATAAATGTAATCATAAGGTATACATAAAATGTGCTATTAAACTCAATTTTTAAAAATAAAACTATATTGAAAACTAAAAAACTATCTTGTAAAACTTAGAAACATTCCATTCTCTGGTGGGGGTGTTGCTGTGGGCTGAAGGAAAGTGCTGTATCACTAAGCTAGAGCCCTGGCCCCGTGAGCATTCTTCAGTAAACGAGATACCCAACGATGACCACCCCTTAATCATTTGCCATGCTTTCCTTCCTAAAGTAATGATAGGTTAGATTTCTAGGGCAATATAATATCCACAACCTTTATTGACTGATCAGAATTTAAATGTTCTCCACATTTCATTTAATACAATCCAAAGCCTCAGCAAACCCCAAGAAATCACCTCGGTATAGAAACCCCCCATGTGCTCATTTGAAATGCACACTCTAGTTAATGTCCTGGGTGTGGTGCTGACACGGCTTAGTTCTGCAAAACATATATTTACTCAGGATTACTTCATAAATCCACAAAATCCTATAGCATCTGTCCTATCTATTCTTATTAAATCTTCTGGGAATTCCAGTTCACTTAATCAAAAGAAAATTAAATAGGTAATGTGTTCTCATCATTTCTATCTTAGTGAGAAATGTTTTTGTTATTTCTGCATCTTCAGTATTTTAAGAAGCTAAGTTCTGAGGCTCAATATCAAACTGAAGGTCAAACGAATTGGAAATAAAGGTAGAAACTGAAGGTAAGGAAGTGTAAGTACATTGCTTTGAGTTCTGGTTTGAGAGGAACTGCCTCGACCGCAGATATTTTAGAACAACTCATCCAAGGCAAGCACGTATGAGAGCAGATTGGGATTCCTAAGACAAAGCCAAACACGCCAATTTATCCTTTTATTTTCCAAACTACTTGTTCTATTAAACTATATGAAGGACTATTTTATATTTGGCTACTTTTTATGTTTCACATAGTTTTTCCATTTTAAAAGATTTAAAAAAAAAACAGAGAAAGAGAACAACATTGCAACACGAAATAATTTCAGGGACAGTTTCTATCTTAGAAATTACATATAAATTACAATATGTAGGACAGATGGTGCAGAAAAGCTTTCTGTGGGGATTTTACAGCTTCAGGATATGAAATGGCTGAATCTACAGTGATTCTGTTGATAAAACATCAGAAAGATATCAAGCTTTAAAGAATAAACATTAGTCACTATGTGCTTTTGGCTTAAAAGAATTGATTCTCAGCTGGCAGATATAAAAGAAATATCCTCTAAGTCCACTCAGAATCAAACTCATCTACATATAAAAGAGAAAGGACTTGGGTGGTCAGAAAGCTCTAGGTTGATAGAATCAAGAGACTCAGATTCTAGACCACTGTCTGTCATTGCCAAGAAAGTATAACCTTACACTCTAGGCTTCAGACTTTTTAAAATCTGTAATTTGAAGAAATTAAATCACATTATCTTCCTATTGTAATGTCCTAGATACTGGTGTTCTAGAGAACATCACAGTGTTCAGAGCCTCTCACCTATTTTAATACAAAAATGCCCTGATAGTCTCATCAAATGCTACTTAGAAAACAGGCTTTCATTGGCGGGAATTGAGAGCTCAAAATACAGCTTTTGGGTCCATATTTTTCTCTACACATGGCCAGTACCCTTTCCCCCTTTATGTACTGCAATACAAACCTTTGGATCAGATAAACCTAAATGAATGTCAGCTTTGTCAGGAACCAGCTTATGACAATTGTGAGCAAGTTAATCTCTTCAAGATTTTCGACTTGTCCTCTGTAAAAAGCAAGCAGAGTCATAGTATCTACTCCATTAAGGTTTTGTGAGGATGAAGTGAGATGACATATAAAAAGCTTTTGTGTGATTCTTGTCACACCAAATGTTTGGCTACTGCTGTTGACTATCTCTTCCTCTTTAAAGGTACACTATTGAATTGTGTGGTTGAAAGGGCTTTTGACTTACATTTGAGTGTGAGGAGAGTGTAATGTAGTAAAGTGAATCAAAGAGAATGAGGCTTGGGCCAGGGATGTAGCTCCGTGGCACCAAGCCTGCTTGGCAAGCACAAGGTCCTGAGTTCGATCCTCAGTACCAAACAAAAAAGGAGATTTGGACGGGCGTGGTGGCTCACTCACGTCTGTAATCCCAGCACTCGGGAGGCCGAGACAGGAGGATTGCTGAGTTCGAGGCTTGCCTGGGCTACAGAGCGAGCTCAGGGCCAGCCTGAACTACAAAGCAAGACCCTGTCTCAAAAAAAAGGAGATTTGAAGGAGCAAGTATAAAAGAGTGTACTTAGGCTTTAAAAAAGAAAATGTCAAGATAATGATTTTAAAGTCTTCTTATAAAGCTAAATGAGGAGCTATTGGGCCTGGGATTTAGCTCAGTGGCACGGTGCCTCCCCGGCAACCAGGAGGTCCTGAGTTTGAGCTCCATTACCACATAAAAAAAATAAATAAAAATAAATTAGGAACTACTAGGAAAACTATTGACTTGTTCCTGTTTAGCAAATTGACTATTGAGAATGCACATTCTCATTTAAGAATCCCTGAATTAAATAATCCTAAATTTGGATTGTTTCATTAAAAAATATATTCTGCAAGTAAAAAAAAATACAACAAAATATTTATAGCAGATTATCTCCATCGACTATATATAAACACATATGTAACAATTTTTGCTTTTTTAAATATATAGTCAGCTTTCCATATTTAGGGTTTTATATCCATAATTTCAGCCAAACATAGATCAAAATTTTGTTAAAAATTTAAAAGTGAAGGAAAGAGTAAGAGAAGGCATGCATGGGTTATATGAAAACACTATGTTGTTTTAAAGCATTTGAATAGCCTCAAATTTTGATATGCATGAGAATTCCTGAAACCTTGTGGATACTAAGGGAAGAATATACAGTTTATATTATTTTCCTATAGTTTGCAACTTTTTCTTTTCTAAAATAAAAGTATCACTTTACAATCTGAAAAAATCATTATAAAATATGTCATAACTGGAGGGGAAAGATATGAATCTTTAATGGATCCATTTTAGAATTTCTTAAGTTCTCAGCAGCTATTTATATTTGCTTTTTGTCCCTTGTTAATAATGTAAGTACTTGGCCTTCCTCTGAGTCTGAAGAATCAAAGTTGCTGCATGAAAGGCTGTGAAATTCTAATATGATTTCAATACATCAGACACTCCCACTGGGACATGGGGTGGAAGTAGTAAAAAGAAACATGATCTTAAAAGTTTTTATACATTAACTTTTTTATACATGTACTTTCTTACATAGATTTTATATATAAACTTACATACACATACATGTACACACTTCCCTACCTCACTTCCTGTTGCTTGGTATGCTGGATATGGTTTGATTATTGCTAATGATACCCAGCTGTGCCAATTCCGTGGGCTCTTTATCCATGTTTTCCTTTCTCTGATCTAATTTCTGTTGCCGTTTAGTCTTCCAAAATGAGGCCATCCTGACAGATCCTGATCTAGCATATGGTTGGCAAATATCCAAAGAGTATGGGCTGCTTAGCAAGATAATTGAGATAGCACAGATGTGGCCTCTGCTTAAATGACCTTAAATGGACCCCAGGGCCTAAAGGCTGAAGGCATGCTAAGAGACCAAATTAGAAGTCACAGTTAATGAGAAAGTACATTAGCCCCCAACTCATTTCTCTAGGACTATGCATATGTTCAGAATTATTACAAACTTCTAAGGAAATATATATATATATATTTACTTATATTTTATTATATATTACTATTTATTTATATACATATAAAAGATGCTAAAGGATGTCAGAGCCATCATATCATATATAATTATATATATACACATATAAAAGATGCTAAAGGATGTCAGAGCCATCATATCATATATAATATTATATATATATATATATATATATATATATATAAAAGATGCTAAAGGATGTCAGAGAGCCATGTCATCTCTGAATACTTTGAATCTGACATGAAGCTTGTAAGCCACAGAAGCTGTCCTGGCTAATCTAAGCGAAAAGGAATGTTCTGGAAGATAAATAAGTGCTCATAGAAACAAAGCAAAGCCTAGAATGTCACAATCAAACAGGATAAACCTGAGACAGTTTCTCTAGCCTCAGAAGTAGGAACTGTTTAAAAGTTTGACAGAGAGCTCCCATGGAACATGAGGAGACAACTGTTGTTTTACCTTTTTCCCTGTGTCAATGCCTTAAAGAGTCAAACTATCAAGATGAGAGTCAGGTTGACCTACGCTGAGTCAAGCGTTTCTCCCAGACCAGTGGAGGCAGATACTAAGACTTATGGTCACGTCAAGTGTGCATGCACTTGGGAAGTGGCAATTTCATGAAGGGAAATGGGAATACTATTTCTCAAAAAGGAAAACGGGATTTTTAAAACTGTACAGAGTCACGAATTTCTTAAGTTAACAGTTTCAATGGTCTCTGACTTTGTTTTTTGGCCCTTGTTGACAAGTGAACACCTTCAGGGAAGTGACACATGTATAAATTAGAATTAAAATGCATTTGAAAACCCTGTGTGTGCAATACAATGGGAACATGACAGTTAAAGGGGAGGTCAGGAACACCAAAGACAAATAGAATCTTCTTGTATTTTTGTCTTATGTTAATCCAAGTGTAAGCCTCTTTAAATTTTGCATTTTTGATTTACCCTTTGTAGTTGAATCTTCTAATTTGGGAAAATTAATTGCATAACTAAAGATTAGTTCTTTTCTACAAAAGCCATTAGCCAAAATGAGCCTATTTTTTCCATCTTTGAGAGAGCTATGAAAAAAGCATAGAGAAAAAAATCAGTCAGAAAACAAAAAAATCTCTATTAGTGATCTCCTTTCCCCTAGCTAGCCCTTTGAAACAAGAGAAATGAAAAGCAATTAATATTTTTCAATTTACCATTTCTTCCTTTCCAAGTTTTGGCACAACGTCCAAAATGTGTAATAATACTAAAGTTCAGGACATAACTTGTATATGAATGGTTTTGTCTGGTCACATAATTATAAAGTAGTTGGAAACAGGCTCTCTCTTCTCTTTTTCTCCCTTTTCAAAATCCATGTTTATCTTTAGAGTGACAGCAAACCTTTTAGTTTCCCATGATAGCAAACAGCTCGCTGCGGCACGCACACCATTGGTTCATCACCACACGCTGATGGTTTCTGAGAAGAGAAAAAACAAGCATTGTTTGAATAGCACATATTACCAACACCATACATATGTCTACTGACATTTTCTTTAGAGATAGAGAAACAACGTCTGAAATTAATAAGTAACTTTAAACTGCAGACTACTGCTCTGAAACTTAAATAAATATATGCTTCCATGTTTAACCGCAGCAGTT
The DNA here is from genome assembly GCA_004025085.1 of Thryonomys swinderianus. Taxonomy (NCBI): domain Eukaryota; kingdom Metazoa; phylum Chordata; class Mammalia; order Rodentia; family Thryonomyidae; genus Thryonomys; species Thryonomys swinderianus. The sequence goes on from PVIC010005892.1 coordinate 48,037, forward strand.
TTTCCCCAATTATATCATTACCCCATCCAGCAAATCCACAGGAACATTTTTCATATAGAGGAAAACCAGAAAGAAAGTTTTCTTAGGTAATACTGAAAACATACAGCACATTGGCTAAAAAATATCCAAATATCATGCAAAACCTGTACATGGACTGTATTTAAGTGAGCAATATTTCATTAAGTCACTGTGCTTTCAGTCTCCTTTGAAAGAGAAAATGATATGTCTGTCTTGCTTATCACAGTGTCACCAGTATGGAACCTAACTCGCATAAGAACTCAATAAATACTGCTGAGTGGGTGTGTTTGGTGTTATAGTGCATCATCCTGGTGCCTATGAGATTTTACCTTGCTTTGTAACATGTGATTCTCATCTGTTGCTTGGTATGCTTTCGGAGCCTAGAAAGACTGAAGCCATTTCAGAAGTTACTTGGTTGTAAGCTACTGTGCTGATGCTCGGGGTGGGGGGTGGTGCACACCTTGAGAGAATCACTGGCCTCAGCCAGATCCTCTTCGTCTCTTGCTGCTGACTCAGTCTCCCTCTATGCCAGACAATTGCCCTCAGCTAATCAAAGTTGCCTAGTCAGATGGGTCACTCCCTTTTCTCCTTATAGGACACACTACAGACATATATTCTATATTTCAATAAAATATGGCCAAATAATTAAATATGCATAATATAATGTGTCAGTGCTATAAAATATATTTCAATTTGAAATATGCTTTTGGTACATCTAGAAATGTTTTCTATAATTCCAATAAATGTCACTATTATAAATTTTAGTAGATTGCAAGAACTTCTTTCTCTCCTTTACATGCACATTGCTTTGTAATGTGATTTACAGCTTCTCCCAGTAAGGGATGGGATTTATTTCTCTGCCCCTGGAAGTTAGGGTTGGCCGTGTCTCTTGCTTTCGTCAGTGAGGTGGTAGCAACCAAAAGGCAAGCAGAGGCTTGAGAGTGCTGATGCATTAAGGCATGCTCTTTAGCCGGTCTTGGGAGTGCTAATTACCACTATGTGAAAAAGCCTGGATTCATGTGGGATAATGAGAGCTATGTGGCCATGTCTAGTCCTGTTGTCCCAGCTGACACTGAGCCAAGTACAAGACATAATGTGGAGCTAGTCTATACTTTCCCATCCACCCAAACTATCAGCTGACCCTAGAGGTCACTTGAACTAGCCCAGGCCAGAAGAAATCCTACAAAACTCCCCAAATCATGAGAAATGATAACTGCCATTTTAAGCTGCTAAATTCTGTTATTTGTTATGGAGTAAAAGTTGATCTCTGGATAATTCTAGCTTTTCTGTGAAAGAAAAACCCATGTGTAGGGGGTTTCTTCTGAGTTTTTCATCCTACAAGAATACAGGTTCTCATAATGGGTACTGATGATCTGGATTTCTACAGGAGCCATTGTAATTTTGGCCTTTTCATTCCACACTGGGTGGCCCTGGGTCTTTTCCTTTCTTATTTTGATAAGGGTAGCTAAAGGCTTGTGTATTTTACTTAATCTTTCAATCAACTCTGATTCATTGATTCTTTGTATTGTTTTGTCTCAATTGCATTAATTTTGGCTCTGGTCTTTATATATAATTTCCTTCTTTGTACAAGCTTTGAGTTTATATTGCTTTTTTTTTTTTTTTTGAGACAGGGTCTCGCTTTGTAGTTCAGGCTGGCCCTGAGCTCACTATGTAGCCCAGGCAAGCCTCGAACTCAGCAATCCTCCTGCCTCTGCTTCCCGAGTGCTGCGATGACAGGTGTGAGCCACCATGCCCGGCAATATTGCTTTTTTTTTTTTTTTAACTTAATATTCAACATTAGGTTAGTTATTTGAGCTCATTATGTTTTTTCTGTTGTTAAAATTCACCCCTGTGCAGTTCCCTCATAGAACTGCTTTCATCACATCCCGTAAGTTTCATATGTCTCACCAACATTTTCATTTAATGGTAGAAACCATCTAATTTCTTCATTAATTTCATCTGTGAAATCAGTGGTGCTTATTCAGGAAAGTATTACTTAATTTCATGTGTTTACATAGTTTTGTAGTTTCTTTTGCCATTTATTTCCATTTTCATTGCAGTGTGATCTGATCACCTGCATAGGATCACTTCAGTTCCTTTGCTTAAGTATATTCTGTTAGCTAGTATGAGTATGAGGTCTTTTTGGAGGAAGTGCCATGTGTTTCTAAGAAAAACATGTATTATGTTGTTTTTCTAGGTGGAACACTCCAGAAATCTGTCTATTTTTCCAAAGGTTTAGTTCAGCTCTAATATTTCTTTGTTAATTTTTTTGTGTAGTCAATCTGTTCAATACTATAGGGTTTTGTGGTCACCCATTATAATTGTATTAGTGCTTATGTAAGTTTGCATATCCATTAGTGTTTGTTTTATATAGTTAGGTGTGCTGGTATTTGTTGCACATGGGTTTATGATTGTCATCTCTTCCTCTTAGATTGTTCCTTTAACAAGCATGCAGTGAACCTGTCTCTTCTGAACAGTCTGGGCTTGAAATCTACTTTGTCTGCAAAGAAGAGGTCTACTTTTACTTTTTTCAGGGTTCTTGCCCTATGCAGAATTGTTTCCCATTGCTTTTTCTTTCAGTCTATGACTTTTGTTTTTAGTTAAATATCTTTCTTGTGCACAGCATATTGTTATATCTTGTATCATGATCCATTCTGTCAATTTGTTTTTTGATTGGTGAATTGATACTATTCATATTGATAATTATAACTGACAGGCATTGGCTTAACCGTTTGTTCTATTATTTTCCTGTTGTTGGATTAATTTTCTTTCCTTTCTCTTTAATTGCTTGCCTTGCTGGGTGGATTCAGTCTGTTAGAATTCTTGGAATTGCCTCTATTTTCTTTTTCTAGAATATCCTTCAGAAATTTTTGGAGTATTGGTTTGATGATCATCTTTTTCTTCATGTGTTCTTTATCATGGAAGTATTTTAATTCTCCAAGAATTTTGAAAGATAACTTTGTGGGGGTTCATCAGTCTGGGTTGGAGATTATTTTCTTTTAAGGCTTGATATCCATTACTCCAAGCTCCATTTGGCTTACGGCTCTGTGTTGAGAAGTCTGCTATGATTCTGATGGATTTTCCTTTATAGAGGGTTTCTTTCTTTTCTCTAATAGCTTTTAATAGTCCATTCTTGTGTTGAATTTTTGGAATCTTGACTATTGTATACTTTAATGCAGTATTTTTCTGATCATGATTATTTTATTTTATTTATTTTTTGTTTTGAGATAGCATCTCACTTTGTAATTCAGGCTGACCTTGAGCTCACTATGTAGCCCAGGCAAAACTCAAAAGTCAGCAATCCTCCTGCCTCTGCCTCCCAAGTGCTGGGATTACAGGCATGAGTCACCATGCCTGGTAGTGTAGTGTGTGGTACTGGGGATCAAACCAGGGACCTTGCGCTTGGCAGGCAGGTGCCAGAACCACTGAGCTAAATCCCCAGCCCTGGTATGGTTATTTCTATACACCTTATTTATCTAGTCGTCAGAATTTTTTCCCATGCATGGAAAGTTTTTTATTACTTTCAGGAACAAGTTTTTGACTTTTGTGTTATCTTCTGAGTTTTCATTCAGTCCAACTAATCTTATATTATTCTTTTTATCATCCAACAGCTGCTGGATTGATTTTTTTCATTGGTCCTTGCTGTTTTGAGAGGTCTTTGATTTGGATTAACTGCAAACCTCTAGATCGATATTCTATCTTTGAATTGATTAAGTGTGCTGTGTATGCTTTTAATAGCATTTAAAATCTCCTGGATATCTGTTTAAACCTCTTTTATGGTGTCCAGTTCTTTTTTATGTTGGACATTCATACTTTCTGTGTTTCTTAAGCTCCTCTATTTTTTTTTACATGTCTCTACTTTTATTTTGCTAACCACTCCCGTATGGTCATTATCTCTTTAATTATCTGTGTAATTGTTTCTTCTTTGGGTTTCCCATGAGAGTTACTCATCTGTTTTGTTACTTCTGATACAATCATTTCAGAAAACAGAGCCGGTGGCTTTTGGTTTCTTTCACCTTGATGCCCCTGGATTTGCCTTGGGTCAATTGGCAATGTTGGGTTCCATCTTGCTTCACTGTTTTTAAATTTTCTATTTGTTTGGTTTTTTGCATTGAAGCTTATAAACTGCTTCTGGTAGGTAGCTTTATCGCTAGGATTAAGACCTGATGAAATGACTACTTTTTGGAGATGTCTTCTAGGCTTTTTGTCTTTGAGCTTGCCTCAGGATCCTGCCTTTTCTATTTCATAAGGGTGAAAAGTTGCAGCCCGTTTGGCCTAGCATCTAGTTCTTCCATACTGGGCTGTAGTATTTTTTTTTTTTTATTCCCAAACAATTGTGGTATTGACATATCAGGAAGATCAATTGATCACAACAGCTATGTCATATTGGCTAACATAGATCAGTAGGAACAATAGCATCAAATACATACTAGAAAATGACAAAATGGTAACTAATACTTTGCCACTTTTAACCTTAGATACAAGATTCATAGTTAAGTAAGAAAAACTAGGACAGATCAGAAAATTTTATATAGCAAATATTCATTCAATAGAGCAATTTTATCCTAAGGGTAGAAAATTTAAATGGGAGCAGAGGAAAAATTGAGAAATGAAAGAATAAAAAGATTAGAAACAAGGATGAAGGACAAAGGAAAATTACCCACGCCTCTGGAAACTGGCAAAGAAGGCAGGAGAGAAGGAAAAGAAGGAGAAAACAAAAATAAGAACAAAGCAAAAACAATTAGAAACAATGTACACACACACACACACACACACATACACACACGCACGCACGCAAGCAAGCAATTAAAAAAAATTAGGTTAATCTGTGATTTCCAGCCTCCAATTTTCTTCTGGGGCCTTCATTCCAATTCAAGGCAGATTCTGCTCCCTCACTAAAAGGACAAGAGAGGCAGGCAGACCCAAATCCCAGCAGCCAAGGAGTACGATTAGGGCGATGTGCCAGATCCACAGCAATCCAGCCCGAGCTGGGCTTCTGGGGATGGAGCCCGAGTCATTCAGCTTATGATACTCTGAGTGTTTCTGTGCATCCTGATCACGGCTCCCTGACCGTGGGGGAACATCACTCCCTCAGTTGCTGAGTTTAAGCCAGGGTGCCCTAGGACGAAGCCAACCCGCAGCGCCCCTGAGTCCCAGGTTCAGCTGGCCCTTCCCTAAAACGGCGTCTGACCAGGCGTCCTCTCCAGGGCGTCTGCCAAATGCTTGGGCTGGAGTCATCAGCTCCTGGGCGCGCGGCACCCACGGCCCTGTCCTACCGGAGCGCTTCTCCCTGAAGGCTCGGGAGGAACCTGCTTTCGCTGTGTTTCTGTAGATTCGACTTTCCTTTCCTTTGCCAGGAGCCAGGAGCAGGCGCCAGGGATAAAGTGCAGATTGCTCCTTCCTTTTTCTGCATTTTAACCTGACTCTTCAGTTTCTCTTCAGTTTTCCCTTCAGATCCTTCCTGGAACCCAGGGATCTGCCTCCCCTCCTCTCCCTTTTCTTACCAGCTTGTTATTTTCTAGTGTCTGGATTTTGAATCTCGGAGAAGCTGATTTATGCTGCTTATGATTCCGCCATCTTCCTCAGAGTCTCATATTGATTAGCAAATCTGGTGAGTTGTCTGTTCGTGTATTTTTATGCACTTTTCTGTAGACTTTTTGTCTACTACTGATTTGCTGTATTTCTTTGAAATATAAAGATATGAATTGTCATGCACATCAAAATATTTTAACAAGTTACTTCTCATTTTTAATATAGAATACAATTTTGCAAAAAGTGAAAATAGTAATTAGGCCAGTTAGGTAAATTACTCATTAGTAGCATTTTCACAAGAACTTTAAAAATTACATTAGAATTTTAAAATGTGACATATTAGAAAAGACCAGACATATCCTTGGATACAGTGTATGTTTCCTGACTTCATTCCTGTCGTTTCCTCAGACATCTTCCCTACCTTCCCTACCTCCCCTTTTAGGATTTGGCTCTATAAGAATGTCTTTGCCTGGTCTGCTTCATCTTTTAGATCTTTATTTGCTTGCTCGCTTGCTTAAGTTAATATTTTATTTCTTATAGCGGTTTTAGTTGAACAGAGGTATTGCATAGAAAGGACTGAGTTTACATATATGACCTCTCTTCTCTGCTAAGTCCCTTGATTTTCAAAGACTTGAACAGGCCCTCCCTTTGTTCTATGCTCAGAGTAACAGGCACACAGCTCTGTATTATTACAGAGTGTGTAGTTCTAAGTTAACCTGACAGCTGTATCCCAGAATAAGCTGGAAGCTTCTTGAGAACAGATTTTATTGACCTGTTACTCAAAGGCGGAATACATGTTCTACTACCAGGATTACCAAGCCTGATTTTTTTTACATATTATTTCATTCAATCCTTACAAGGATGTGTGAACAAAGTTTATGGCTAAAGAAACTGAAGCTTAGAGAGATGCAACCACCTAAGATAAAAAATAGCAAAGCAAGATTTAACAACTGCAGTCTAAATCCATGTTCTGATTTGTTAACCTCTGCCTATATCCTCACCTTGAAACTCAAACTGAAGACTTAGAAGCCTGTTCTTTCACTCATATACTCAGGCCAGATCAAAGAATTTCTATATCTCCTGTGGCAAGTGGGAAATCTGACTGACATAAAACTTTATTTTACAATCTATTTGGATTGTTATTCATTTCAATAATGATCTGAACTTTAGATACATGAAATTGTGAGCTGAAATAAGAAGTGAAAAAATCACCTAGAAGGATAACCTGTGGAAACTACATTTCACCTGTGACCTAAAGAGCCACAGACACCTGGCCTATTAAGATTCTGCTGTGCTCTAAGACAAAGCAAGACCATTATTTAAAGAGCTTAGTGCAAGCCTTATTAGCTTGTTACTCCTTTCTTACTCAGTGCTTGGTAGGATGGACCAAGACACAAAGCAGTGGACTAGGGATCAGAAGAAAGGTACAAAGTATCCCTACTAAAGAGTAAAAACTTGGAAAAATAAAAAGCAAAAACCACAAATGTTACAATTGTTAATGATAACGTCTTTCATTTTTATAGCTCTCTGTACTTAAATATAAATCAATATATTCCTGTTTTAAACATGAAACATAGAGGTTGTTTTGTTAATTTCTTTGTTCTATTTCCTAAAGAATATTCTAAATTGTCAAAAGATAAAGTTATAGTTTTTCCGGTGGACTGAGGGACCAACAGTGGGTAGACCAGACCCAGCAGCTCCGGGCCCGCAGTGCCCTATTTTCTGGTGGACTGAGGGACCAACAGCGGGTGGACCGGACCCAGCAGCTGCAGGACCCACCGTGCCCTGTTTTCCAGCGGACTGAGGGACCAACAGTGGGTGGACTGGACCCAGCAGCTGCGGGACCCGCCGTGCCCTGTTTTCCGGAGGACTGAGGGACCAGCCACGGGCGGACCGGACCCAGTGGATGCGGCCCGCCTTGCCTTGCTTCTGGCAGACTGAGGGAGCAGCACGCGGACCCGGCTGCAGGGTGCAGTCCATTTCCAGTGGACTGAAGGCCGCCCACCAGCCCACTGTATCCAGAGCTGTACAGTGAGAAGTCAGACATAGAGGTAACTCATAAGTTCAAAGTATCCAGTATAGAATCTAACAAACCTTTTTATCTTATTTACTGTGTTTAATACTAATATTGGCATTTATTGTATTATGGTAACAAACATGATGTGATTGTTCCGCTCAAATACCTACCATGATGTGTCAGGAGTGAGAACTCTCAAGGGTTATTACAGATTCAAGGAGGACCCCCCAGGAAAGTGCTGCTTCCAAAGGGCCCCAGATAATAGAAAGAGACCTGCAACAAACATTGCCCTGTCATCAGACAAAGAAGAGCATTAAAAACAACGAAAGAGTAGAAATGGGAAAATACACAAAAA
>PVIC010005893.1:5675-56161 GCA_004025085.1 Thryonomys swinderianus
GGGAGATTTCTCAAGCGAGAAATGGATGTTAGAGGACCTTGTCATCAATTTGCATTTTCAGAAAACCGAAGCTACTTTCAGACTTCGCTGGAAGAACAAGCAGTTGATTTTACAGCCTCTACGAGTCCCTCCGTAGCAGCGGGGCGGGGGGGGGGGGGCAAGGCAGGAGCGCCTCAGCGGGATGGCATCACTGAAAGCTCCGAAAGGTTCCCCACCGCTGATCTAACTCTCGGTTGATACTCAACTTTGTTCTCTGCAGATTAAAAGATGCTGTGGCACAAAAGCGACGATGACAGAGAGACCGACAATTTTTTAAAAACTCAAATGTTACAAGGCAAAGAATGGTGAGCAAGAAGTTTTCAAACAAGAGTCTGGCAAAAGAAAGCTATGATAGCAAAAAAAAAAAAAAAAAAAAAAAGGCAAAGCTCTTTGCTATGATTTCAGAGACAAGGGTTAGTCGTGACCCGTCTGCGGCTGCAGTACCTCGGAGAAAATGCACTGCACACCTCAGGGAGTCTCTCCAGGGTTTAGGGAGATACAGCCTTCCCGGAAGTGGGCTCACCTGTCCTCCGTGTACGCCTGCGCCATTAGCTCCCCATTGCCACGCGATCAGATGCTACTATTTCTTAGTGCGCGCGCATCTATTCAGTTCCTGTCTCTATACAGATTTCTTGTGTGCAAGAAGTCTGTTTTGTACTTTTTCTGTGTTGATCCCCAGCCTCCACGAAACTGGTGCCAATCATTTTAAAGTGGAAATGAAATTTGATTCTTAGCCCTTAAGGCCTGACGTCCACATGTTCTCTAGTTAAAAGAAAATAACATGGAAGCCCTTTCCGTACCTGAGAATGAGGAGAACAAGAGATGACTGGAGTAACAGACATGCTGCAGTCAGTGAAGAATAAAAGCCAGAGGAGAAAGGAGCCATTCCAGAGTCTTCCAGTAGCGGGTCAGCGACTGAACACGTGAGTGAACAGTTTCTCAAGGTCAGAGATCGGGAACAATTCGTGGAGACACATTTCCTTTACACCCATCGTGACACTATTCCTAGACAAATTATTCCGCCTTCACTCCTGTTTATTTCTTAGGGAGGCGCTCAGCAGTCAGCCCTGGGGTGTTTTGGAAAGGAGTTATCACTGTGATCGTCACTGGAAAGCAGATCTTGGCAATGGAGGTCTTCCAACTGAGTAAGCCAGGAGTTAATCGTTTTTGCGCTGCCTGGGGCTCCTGACACACCGATCTGCCAGCAGCCAGCATTCCCTGTGAAGCCAGGGACCCTTTAAAAACAAGTCTACCCAGCTTTCTACGACTTCCAGCAAGAGGGCTCCATCCTTTCAGCACAGCGATGGGGCTCACTTCAGTCATGTCCTGGGCCACGGCATGATTCAAGGAAATTCACAGCAATCGTTCTTTTGGGCACTGTGGTCCTCAGAGAGGAAGCGAGCTTGGGATGGGACAAGGTACGTGGTCAGCCCGTCACAACTGGACCACCGGAGGGCTGCAGGACTCCAGTGCAGGCACGGGGGTCTATCGGTCGGTGGGTAGTCCAAATCCTGGGAGTGAGAAACAGATCTGGACTCACAGTTATGCAGCGCGCTGGTGCCCCTACCCCCAGGCTGCGAGTGGCATCCAGCAGGACGCGGTGAGTCTTCACTCCTATGGCCCCCCTGGGCCCACACAACCCCCAGGGAGACAGGATTGCACAGGATCCTCCCTTACGGCTCCTCTGGGCGGAGTGCGGGCTGAAGGGCCTTCCTTGGCACGCGAGGCAGGGCCTATATGCAGCCTTCCGAAAGCAGCCTGGGAGTGCAGTGAGGGAAACTCATTTTCAAGGGCCTGTGTTCTGCTTACAAGTGCCATCTCAACCTGTAACTTTTCAAACATTCTTCACCTCCTGTGGGCTTCAGATTCCGAACTTTGGAACTATTATTATTGGTGCCTGTTTCTGGGCCACCTGTCCAACCAGCAACGCTTTTAGGTATGGCCATGAATGGACTCCAGGGATACAGCCCTGCTGGTTTTCATTTCAAAAGGGTTACTTTCAATTTCCCTGAGGGCTGAGGACTGAGAACAAAGGACTGGAGGAGCGTGCTCTACATACACCGCTCAGATGGCCATATTCAGCTGGGTCTCTGTGTGGAGGAGCGGCAGGCAACGCCAGCCCCTCTGCTGAGCAGAGTGGCCTGAACAAGCCACCTCATCTGTCCAGGGCCCCCTTCCCACCAGCCTTGCTGATGGTAAGGGACAGTGTATCGCTGGGCCAGCATTTTAATGCAGGGAGAGAGGACACACGTCAGCCTTAGCAGGCACGGATAAGACCTTGACTCCATTCTGGTCTCTCCAGCCTCGTAATAAATGAAAATAAAAGCCTCACAGGCAGCCAGGACCAGCGTTATCCTCCGGGTTGATACCCATTTGTCAAAAATTTGGCAAAGTTACATTCACGTTAGCAGACTCACAACACAGCTTCATTCACTGTGTGACACACAAGATTTATGACAGTGGTCGGAGGAATGTAGCACTGAAAAACCTCAACGTCAAAAAGTGTACATAACGGAGGGAATATGTCTTGCACTGCTTGACACTTCTAGTTCGGTTCCAAATCCTTGTCTCCAGTTCTGAGAATGATGGCTCCCTGGACACACTAATGTTTTTTGTTTTGATTGGAGAATTCATCTTTTCTCCCCGCATGTACATCTGATGTCAATTTCTAAAAGATTACATCTATAAATAATGTTGACAAGTTGAAAAAAGGGTTAACACACATCCAAGTACTTGTTCAAGTAAAAAAGATCTATTTTCTTCATGAAAATAAAGTCAAGTCCAATGTATTGAATTCTGGAGGATACGTACCAGTATATGTGAAAGGCTGATTGTTTCTGCTAACAATGTCTCTAGGAGCAGTGCATAGGGGCACTGCTCTCTTCTATGCTAGACTCAAAGGATTCACTATATATATGTAATTCTAGCTACTCAGGAGGCTGAGGCAGGAGTGTCGTGAATACAAGGTGGGCCTGGGTAACTTAGTATGACTGTCTCAGTTTTTAAAGGTTTTAAAAAGGGATGGAGATATAACTCAGGGGTGTAGCACTTGCTTAGGATGGATGAGATTCTGTTTAATTCCTAACACACACAGAGTTCAGAAAGTATCCACAAACTGTTAGTAAGAGAATATAGAAAGTTCGTTATGATTTTAAAGTTTTGATGGTGCTACACTCTTCCCTGTACTTTTTCTATGGAATTCCACCCCATTTTACTTTACTCTGAGCACAGCAATTGCTCCAGCCCCCATGCTGAAATCAGGCATGCTGAGTTTCAGTGGAATTCAGAATATGCGTCTTGAATTCTCCCAATATACTTCACGAGTCTCTAGATGGGGCCCCAACAGTTTCCAGCCATGGGCCTTCCACTGTGGAGACCTAATCTCCTCCCCCTAACAGGGTGGTGGCTTAGAGGTTATCACACTGGGCCAGACCCAAGGTAAGGGCCATGCAGGGACAGGGCTGTCCTGTGATCGGAGAGATCACACACTCGGTTCTTTGAACTGGCATGATGCTGCCTAACTAACTGACCTCATTTGATCTCTGGAGCCCAGAGAAGTTGAACGTTGAGCCACTTACAAAGAACAGTACAGGATTCAAACACCTATTCAGCCTTCTCTTCTAACTGTACCTGCTACTTCAGCCTGAGATGCTCCTCGGAGCACTCGAGTGTGGAGGACACTGTAGTTGCTATTTATACACAAGCCCAGGGGTCTGCCTCGGGGAGGCACACACGGCACTGGCTAGTCTGATCTCTACCACAGCAACGTAGATGGAGGCCCTTGAGCCTGGCTAGAAGTGAGATCTGGCTCCCACAGTGCAAGTGCTGGGTTCAGGAAAGGCCTCTGTGACCGCAGGGGAGCGAAGGCCTGCCTTCCCTTGGCAGGGCCAACCACGGCTGGTGATGTGGTGGCAAAGTTGAGACCTACAGCAATTATGTGCCTCAGGCAAGGGGACATCTTCCTGGAATTGGGGTCTAGAAGCAAGACCCCCACATTCCTGCTGGGTTCTCTGCCTTAAACCTTAACCTTTGTCTTCCTGCAGAGAAGACAGACGACTCAGAGGGAAGGTCAGTCCGACGTGGTCTGAAGTTCATGAAGTAAAAATATACAAATGACAGGACACCGGATTTAGAAAATGTCCTAAACTGTGAATTTTATTCCATATCATTATACAATGTTTACATAGAGTTATAATTCTTAAGAAATGTTTTTTCTTCACCAATTGTATGCAGTGCCTACATCTTTCACTTTAACATGGAGATCTGGGAATAGGGGAAATCTGTACGGAGTTCCACCCTACAGAGTCGTGGGCTGCAAGTGTGCCAGTCGGAAAGGACCTCAAGTATTAAAAGAGCAGCATGGCTTTCGAACCCTTGGCTTTAGTGAATGTAGGTATCTGGGATCCAAAGTCTCATCTCATAGTAAGACAAAATAAATTAGTGTTGGACAGAATTCTAAATTGTACATACTGAACAAAAGACCACAGGGGGACCTTTTGCTTAAAGTAGCACCAATCCACGCCTGATTGTGTCTCCGACATCCATCTTCCTGTTGCCCCTATCGTTGGCACTTTGAGTGGAAATCTTTCTGTTTCAGTGAGGATTCCTACACGGCTTAAGCGAACTATGTGGCTAAACTCTACGAAGTGTGGTGACATCACCCCGGGAAGTGGCACATTGAAACCAGTATCGCCCCGACACAGGCTTGGCCTTGTGTTTTCCCTGTCCCTGCTCTGGCTGGTACTTTGTTCTGTGACAGTGGTAAATGTAAATAAAAATGCATTGAAGGAGTTTCATGGTAAGCAGGTGTTTAAAAACAAGACAAAACAACAAAACGAAACCAAAGAATGTGGCCGCAGCTAAGGAGGTTTTCACATGTTGTTTAGCTCCAGTAAAGTCTGATCCAGCATCTGATGCATGCTAAGGTTTTCTTCCTTGGCATGAGCCACTTTCTCTGTGGTAGGATTAGAAAATTAAGTCATGAATAGCTGCGATTTGGACACAGTGCTGGTTTGTACATTTAGGCAGGCAAACATCAATCACAAACAGGATGAGATGATTAGAACTACACATGCTTTTAAGGCATAACCCACTTGCAGACAAAGATCTAAAAAGGGGAAAGAGGTCTCTGACCCCAAGGAGCACAGGCACAACAGGCTCTTGGTACAGCTGGGGCACCGTCACCAGCAACCCACCCCGAGAATCAAATGCAGGGCGGCTGTGGTGAAGGTTCGCCGGCCGTGTGCTGTGGGAACAGGCAGAAGTAAAACCCAAAGAGCTTGCAGCACTGTTACACAAACTGGCGGAGTTCACACGGGGTCAACAGACACTTCTGAGTCCCAGGCAGTTAAAGGTCTGGGAGCTCAGTTGTAACACAACCTTGTGGCAAAAGCGATGACATGAATAGGTTTCTGACAACTTTTGAAATGATTTATTTCTGTTGCTCGTAAACAGTTATCGACATGTTTCATGCATACTTCATTAGGACATTCTCTTAAGATTTTTAAAGTACTCTATTATTAGCATGACATTCTCACCAGATTGCAACACTGTTCAACCGAGTAAAGCCTACCTTTTAGACAACCAGGGACTTCTTACATGAGCTCCTGTTTTCAAAAGCTATTTTACCCAAGCATAAATACATTTAATCATACTTCAAATACTATAGCAAATAGGGAGGGGATAGGAATACATGTAATGATATCATATATATATATACATCATATATATGTATATCATATATATATGTATATCACATATATATGTATATCATATATATATATATTTGAAGTGGTACTCAGTTCTCTGTGGGGAAATAGAAATTTTTTTTGCTTTTCATTATGTATCAGTTCAAAGAAGAGTACTGAACTGGTTATTATACATATTTACCCATATACATAATATGTATATTTTACCATAGAAGATATTTGAAGTTAAAGAGAACTCAATTATTCCATATATAGAGAGAAATACAGGCAAAAACAGCCTGCAGCCAAATCCTTTCATTTACATTTTTGCAGAAAGCAGATGGTTTCAACCCTAGCAGCTGAAGGTTGGACAGTCTTAGATTTCCCACAGTGGGCTCTATTCCTAGAAATCAGCCCTAGCATTTCACACTTAAGCTTTAATCCTCATTCAGGGCCAGCTTTAGTTCATTAGTTAGGCGTCGGTTTTGCTCAAGTTGCTGGTAGAGTTGATCTGTATCGGTCAGCAAACGCGTTAGCAGAGGAGAGGAGGCAGAAGGAAGAGAGGTTAGCTAGACGTAGTGAGAGTCAGTTGACAGAGAACACAGAGATGTACCTTGGACGGAACAGCCACTGGCCATGCACCAAGTGTTCTACTTTACCCCAAGGCCACCTGTCCTGTGCCCTGGAATGGTGGACAGTAAAGGGACCAGCAGAGTAAGGAAGGACCAGAATTCCACTCTCGATGGGTAGGGAAAGGGAGGCACAGGGTAGGAGGAGAAAGAGTGAAGGTTACAAAAACCACCTGGAAGACTAAGTCATGTGCATGTGCAGTTCTGGGCAACAGATCTGCAAACAGAGCAACGCTGGCAGCGAAAGGAAGTCATCCGCCCCTCACTAAGGCCTGCAGCATCCTGACCTGCCCTTTTCTGTCTAGCTGTCCAGAACCCCTTCCTCTGCTCACCGGGCAGGATTCCCACTCCTGTACCAACTGGGTACCACTGTTCCTGTAGCACAGAAATTTTTCAGAACACACAACTAAGTTCCATGTCCTTCCCCCAGTCAGTAGCATACATGGTAGATTCTGGATTCTCATCCAACTTTAACAGTGTGTTAGCTGCTCTAAACCACAGAGCAAGCACTTATCTTCACTTGCACAGATTTAGAATTTTTCAGTTTACTCTAAGAGGATGGTGCTCATGGATGTGCTTACAATGAACAAAACATCAAAAATGTACAGTCAGACCAGCCTGACAAAAGTTACCATACTGATATATGATCTGCTCACGCTGTGTGGAAGCCAACCCCAAATCTCAGTCTGCAGTGAAGATTCAGAGGACATCTAATGACAAACAAGAGACTGTACCTCCCAGAAACAACTAGGGGTGCATGACTGCTCAACCCTGGAAACTCTAAAGATCTGGGAAAGCTGAAAATCCTATCATCTGGGCCAAACCAACCACTTACAGCCCCTCAGGCCTGTTGGAAAATGGAGCTGCGAGCCTTCTCTCTTAAATGGCAGGTGGGGAAGGTGTTTTATGCTATGTTTATTAGCTCACTACGACATGCTATGCTCAACATCTGCTGCCTTTCCTCTCTGATTATCCACATTTTCTGAATAACTGACACCTCAATTCATGAACTTCATTCCTTCCACGATTCTGGTCAGAGAATTTGTTCCATCTATTTGCCATCGGCAGCTCCAGGTGGTTCCCAGTCCCAGTTATTTCCTGTTCCTTGTTGGCGGCAACTGCACAGTATCTACGGCTGAAAATCACTTCACTCATCTTTCTTCCTAGCTCGTGGGGGCAGAGGCTTTGGTGCGACTACGCCCCGGCTGCCTCCTAGTATTTTTCAGGTTACATATGTCTGGGGCTTTGTGACGCTTGAACCCTGATACTCCATTTACATTACTGTCACAGGAAAAAGCCACCATGGGTAGGCAGACGTCTGTTTGCTGAGCCTGAACATCTAGCCCAGCAGAGGAGTTCTGAAGAAACCCCAAAGGACCTGGAGAGAACCCAGAGGGCCAGTGTGAATTCAGCTTTCGCGTGACAGTGGCCCTGACCTCAGCCTTCTCTGGGCCCCTCTCCGTGAGCCAGGCACCCATGTGCTCCTGGGTATACTTGGAAGTGCTTCCCTCTTGTTCATTCCACTCAGTCACAGATGTCTGAGGTCTCTGGGGCCCACGGGCTGCAGTGTTTTGTGTTTCAGTTCAACTGAGCCCCTGGGAGCAGTGGAAGCTACGGCCTGCTCCTCTCCACAGCTTTGATAAACTCAACCTTCTGTTACTCAAGACCTGCCCGCCATGCTGGTCTATTACTACCCACTTCCCCTGGACAGGATACGGAGAGAGCGGGAGCAGCCTCTGGAAGAAGTCCCAGAATCAGCTGCACCTCCACACGTAACAGGCATGTGCTCGGCAGAACTTGCAGAGCTGCCGTTCTGTCTGGGGCAGGATTCCTCAGAGAAGGGCTCACTTCCATTGCTCTGAATTTAAGGAGGAACAAGGCAGGAATGATGGTCAGGAGCAGGCCGGAGGGTCCTTCCTTTCCTGAGCGAAAGACAGCCGTGAATTGACACAGGGCTTTGTACTCCAGGGAGAGGCATTTCCCAGATTCTGTACATTTAAAAGCCCATCACGGCATCACTAAAGTTCTTTAATGCACAGCCTTCTTTAAAAAAAAAAAAAAAAAAAAAGTATGTCATCTCTGTTATTTTAGACTTGGGAGACTGCCTGGCACTACATTCAGAGTTCATAGAATCAAGTGCAGAGGTGTGTCGGCCCTCCTGGGAGACCACATACCACACCCAAGACTGAGAGGATTCTCACACTGAAAAATCACAAGAAACAGCGCCTCACTGTTCAGGAAGGAGAAATACTGGGGATTTTGAAGTTCTATCTAATTTTGCAGTTTAAAAAAAATCACTCACTGTTATAAAGTACAATAGGGAAGCACAAATAAAACAACTGTATTCTGAATAACTTCCACAAAAATTATCATGGTGGGGGGGACGGACAGTAATGGCTGTATTTTAAAAATGCCCATAAATAAGGAGAAAGACCTCCTATTAAACACAATGGTTATACAGGCTAATCCTTCCTGAGGAACGCATGCTATCCTGGAAGAGCACAAAAATAAACCATGATCCGAACACAGCAATTATATTTAGAAAACCTAAAGGGTTCATTTTCATGATCAGCAGGTAGGTGCCTATGTAATGAATATACTTTAAAACGCATGAGCTCATCTTTGTGTTCCAAAGGGGTGACTAACAATAAGTCCAAGTTGTACTATTTGAATCCAACTTCTTTTTTACCTTTTCCAATATACAAATTCCCAGCATGGGATACAGCCATGTGGTCATCCCTCATGAGCCTCGTCCTCTAGGTAGCAACACAGCCCAATATATGTAAATCTCACCACAGAAACACGCTGCTCAGCCCTATCTGGTTCCCAGCAGGTCTTGCCCGCCGTGCCCTCTGCAGCCTCCATGGTTCCTAAAAATCAGATACTTGCCTGGGCTGAGCTCACAATGGCTTCTGAAAACCTAAACTCAAAGGGATGCAGGCATGAATCTTATTTCTTAAAGTTCCAAAAGAAACTACTGCATTCAAAACGTTAACATTAATGTATGATGTGCAGAATGAAGAAAAGGCAAAAAAAAAAAAAAAAAGCAGCAGCCAAAAATGAACCTGATATGCATGAAGCAGAACTGCGGTTTTATTCAGTGGTGAAATGAAAACATCAATAAATAAGAGGTAAAAAGAATAGCAAACAGAAACAGCTTACACAGTGTTTATTTTACACTGGAACCAACTATACAACAGAAAGCACAGGACAGGCCCGGCCCTGAGGCGGGTGCTAAAGGAAGAACCAGGATCAGCTGGAGGAGACAAATGTAGAGCTCAGAGAGTGGAGACACCCAGCTTGATGAAGGAGTCTTGGGAGAAGTGAAGCAAAGAAACTTATCTGCATGAAGACAAAAGGTTGGAGATAAAGAAAAAAGTGGCACAATGGAAAAAAGGAAAAGCAAATTCACAGATGAGAGCAGCACTCCATTTCCAGGCAAGCAACAGACATGCAAAACCCACAGCCAGCTCCAACCTCGGGGAAGGTTCGGGAGGTTATCATGGGCCAATTTCAGGGGAGACCCATAAGCAGAATTTAAAAACAAGGGTGGAGCTGAATCCCATTTTTAGGATGGTGGAAGTTTTTCATGTAAAATCATTTCAGCAGTCGGAGGCCGATGCTGGGAGGCATCCCTCCTTTACAAACGAGGAAGACAGCTGCTCTCTAGTTCCCCAGTGACAGTCTTGTCTCTAAGGGTTTTTTCCCTCCGAGTGTAGGGATTCTATAACCTCCAATGTGGCAGGCACAATGCCACAGCCTTCAAGCCATATTTTTCTACATGGGTAAAACCAGAAAGGGCACCTCCAGCTCTACAGGCATCTGGTGTGCGATTAGAGTCCCTGTGAAACACTCCGGGTTAGAGCTAGAGGCCAACGAGATTAACTCCCGCGTTTGGTTAGTCATAGAGACGTTAGCTGTGTATGAGTAACAGTCCTATCACGAGAGCACGGTGACCTGCTGCTGCTGACTGCTGCGTGGGAAAGTCCGGGGTGTGAACACCCGATTCATAAGGTATTCATTGTGTTTCACTGGCCAAAATGTTTACTATGAGTATTGTAATTCCTTGTGATAGAAACATGGACGATTAAAGGCTGGTTTACTCGACAGACTGCTCCTTTGCCCGCAGCACTTGGGCAAGCTAGGGAGAAATGAGCATTTGCGGAACTGTTCTCTAGGTTATGTTGGGTCACGCTGACTTCCTAGTCCTCAGGTCCTCAATCAGCTCATACTTTCGGGTTCCTTCAACCGATCTTTCTTTTATGAAAGTGGTCATATTTTACTTCAGTGATTTGGGAAACCAATTTTATATCTGAGAAGTTCCTGCCCCACTGCACAGCCTTCTACTTTTACTGGCGGCTAATTCAATGCCTCAAAAGAATAGTGCTCAAGGTTATTCATATTCTAGTCCATTGCTTAGTGGGGACAATTTAGTTCAGCACTTATGAAATACTGAAGGATTCTGGAAGGAAATGTTCATATGACTCAGTCTAGCTTGGCCTTTAGATTAGTACAATGTGAAAAACACACCGACTATCCTAGGTTATTTGAGAAAGAAAACAGGCGCCAGGGTGGAGATCGCGGAGAGGAAGCGGGCGGTGGCAAGTGTATCACATAAGCGCGAGGGCACGGAAGCGAGCAGGCGGGGTGCATGGACATTTACATGGAAGTCATATCGTTGAGAGCGTGGTCCAGCTCCTCGCTGATGGCCTTGTACTTCAGTTTCTGAGCATACAGCTCATCTATGACCAGGAAGTGGAAGGCAGAGGTGCAAGGACATGGAGAGTGACCAAGAGATGGAGGGGGAGTGGGGTGGCCCCGGCGCCATCCCGACCCAGCAGCAAAGAAAGGGCAATGCATGGAGGGGTTGGTGCGGCGGCAGGTGGCCGGTGCAGCAGGCGTGCGTTTTGTTTTTAAATAAATTGAAACAAAAACAAAGAGAACAAAACCCATTAGAAAATAAAATGAGAAAGACTCAATATGAAAATCATAGCAAACATGGTAGGTATATCAGTAAACCACGTTAAGCCCTCAACGAAACCACAGAAGGCTGTCTTTCTTGGCCCATAATGGAACATCGTTCTTTTTACAGAACTGTAGTTTAATTATGCCAGAGCACTCAGCTACCTGCAGCTATAAACAATGGAAAAAAATATCTAATGGCAGTGTTTTGGAACAGCAATTTGCGGTTGGAGCCTGTAATCCTTATGCAGCCCCACTTTCAAACCGCTGACTTTCTGACCAAAGGTTACCGAGACACTGACTTTTCAGTGTCATTTAAATGATGCCTGTGGTCTTCCTACTTGGGCTGTATGTTCCTGGTGCAGACAGCTTGAAAAACAAACAGTCACACTTTATGGTGGTGGTGGTGGCAAAGTCCGCAACGTATTTTGTAAATGCAGGTTTCATATTTTGCTGCACAAGGGCAGATTGCTTTGGGAGCACCTGTCTTTTCTCTTCCTTGCTTTCTGGTATTATCCATACCACCTCCACTCCCTTCTGCTTGAAAAACATATTTTGTTTTTCTTTCCCCCAGCTAACCCTTCACAGGCCTCAAAGCTCACAATTTAGGATATCTATGAGAAAGAGTGGGCAAATAAAACCCAAATACTTTATGGGGGTAATTTTGAGCATATTCTTATTCCCCATCCTTTCAGGATATGAGTTTTATTAATGTAGTACTAAAAAAGGCCCCAAGTGCTTCCGCTGAATTCATCCCTAGAAGAAGAAGGGCTGTGTCTAAAACAAATCCACATCCTTCTGACAATCAGAAGGTTCTGCTAAAGACACAAAATACACCACGGCCACTCTGGCCTATACGTAACAAGCACCTTGCTGACCCTGAAAAACAATGCTGCCACAGTGCTAAGGACAGTGTGTGAAAGCTGCATGGCATTTGTCACGACAGAGACGAGGATGCTGTCTGGTGGCTAACCAGCCATATTGTGCACTGAGATCTCAGATCCAAGAGTTTAAGAGCCACAGGTGAAAACCCCAGAGGACAGTCGGGAAGAGAGTGCGAGAGAGCAGATGTTTGCTGAGGTGGATGTACTGGGCTTGGACGATCGCTTTTCCAACTCAATATTCAACTACCAGGATTGGACTAAAAAAAAAAAAAAACAGTATTTAAGAACTTACCTTCTAAGTCATCAATGCTTTTCTCCAATTTAGTTACTGACCTCTCTGCAAACTCAGCTCGAGTCTCAGCCTGTAATGATTTAATTAATTCGAGTCAAAGCTGGGAAGTTTCACAGTTCCAGTGGCTCTAATACAGGGAAAGCTGGAGGTGGAAACTCAAGCATGTTACCTGGGCAACGGGACTGGAATGACCTGTCAGTCTACCGCCAGCAATGGCAACTGACAGCGTATTTGCTCCTGGACTATATCCCTGACTTTGGTTTAGTGAGCTTAAAATGACAGAGCCCTGGCCAGCTCTGGGACATAAATTGCTTCATCTAAAACGCTCTGAAGATTACCTCTTTCAGCTTGTCAGAAAGGACCTTGATCTCTTCTTCATATTTGTCTTCCTTCTGTGAGTACTGTAATTAGAAAAAGCATTCCAGATGTCAGGCTGGGCTCACTGTCCACAGGACCCTGAACACAAAAGAACGCGCCTGCTCCGCCAACAGATGTTAAGGCTCTCCCAGCAGTAACAGAGCCTATGCTATCAAATGGCAAGGCCTATGCATTCTCTGCTTTCTCGCCTATTGTTTTACATGGGATAAGGACGAGATAACTTATCCCCTTGGCACTTGGTTGAGATTAAAGTGGTGACTCACATACCCAACATAAAATACATTCTCTATTTTAAAAATTTAAAGTGTCATCCAGCCATCACCAGGACAACATCTCCAAACATCGCCCTCTGCTCCGATGCCTACTGTCTGCTGTTTTCGTCGCCAGGGTGTCTTTTGAGCAGGCCTTAGAAGGTGACCTCCCCATGCTGCGCTCCGGGCCTACCTTCTCAGCCTGAGCCTCCAGTGACTTCAAGTTGTTCGTCACAGTTTTCAATTCTTCTTCAAGCTCGGCACATTTGCTAACGTTTTCGATCAGAGGTCAGAAAGGGTGGGAGACAAGCCAAAGGAAGGAAGAGAGAAAAAGGAGGATGGGAAAAAGTGAGAACCAAGTCCTGGAGATGAAGGGCTGCCTTAAAGTAGCCAAACTATCAGTTCTGGAAATGTCGGTTTCACTCTGGACACTGCCCTCCAGCCTCAAGACAGCAGCAAGGCAGGGTAACAAAATCTAACAACGCTGGAGTGATACTTTGGCTTCTTCTTTAGCTGCCCTGGAGAGTACTTACAAAAGGAAAACAAAGGAGCGTAAAGACCAAGAGAAAGCATTTAAAGCAAGACAGAGACAGCAGAGGGTGTAGTGAAGGTGTAGTCGTTACACCGAACCAACCAGTAGGCATTGGAAGCTGAGAGACGCCTGGGTTGCGGTTAAACCTAAAACCATACGTGAGCCATCAGTACCTTATCCTCTGCAGCCATTAATGCTTTCAAGGTCTGATCCATTATTCTTAATTGTTCTTCCAGCTGTCGAACTTGGCTGTTAGTGGACACAGGAAATGCACAAGGCCATTCACAAAATCAGTGTGCAGGTAAGGCATGCAGTGATACACGCATTCACGCACAGACACCCCACACGAGTCTCTGCGTTCCACACTCGCGGCTCATCCGCAACAAATGAGCACAGGAAGAGCCGGGAGCTGAGACAGGTACATGTGCAGCTGCCAGAGGGTCATGCTGTTTAGTCACTGCTCTGCAGCACCCCACACACGGCCTCCTTGTCGCTGGCCTGCTTACCCTTCTGAGAGCTCAGCCCTTTCCTCTGCGCGCTCCAGGTCACTCTCAATGATGACCAGCTTACGGGCCACCTGCGACAGGAAGAACGAGGACATGTGCCCGTGGGGCTTTGCACAGGGGGCTGCAGGAGCAGGCTCGGGCGCCACCAGCCCCCGAGGTTTTCATCTATAAAGGATACTTCATCCCCTTTGGGTGCAGGTGGGAGGAGACCAGGGGCTTCACTTGTAAGACCCAGAACGGACAGCTACAATGCAGGGTTTCAGAAGCCTGACCCAGCTACAGCTTGTACAGTTACACAGCAGCCAAAGAATGCGATCAAGAAGAGACATGACATCTGCATTCTCAGAAACAGAGGATGAGACAAGACACATTTTACACTGAAAAGGTGGGGACTGAAATAAAGCCAAAGCACCCTGAAAAGAAACCTAGACCTCCCACACATCTGCACCCTCCTGGTGGAGACTGTTAAGAAAGTGGGAGAAGGGCCGGAGGGTTAGCTCAGTGGTTCTGGCGCCTGCCTCGCAAGAGCAAGGTCCTGAGTTCAATCCCTGGTAACCACATATAAGGCTGGGCGTGGAGACACGCCCACCAACAATCAGCACCACATACCACAATGCCGGACGTGGTAGCTCACGCCTGTAATCCCAGCACTTGGAAGGCAGGGACAGGAGGATTGCTAAGTTTGCGGTGGCTTGCCTGGGCACCATAGTGAGCTCAGGGCCAGCCTGAACTACAAAGCGAGACTCTGTCTCAAAAAGAAAAAAAAAAAAATAAAAGAAGGTGGGAGAAGCTAATGTCAAATCTGTGTTCAGTGGAAGAAGGAACCTGAGAGAATACAGGATCCTTGGAGCAGTTCACAGTTAGTGGGAACATAATCTGAAGATGATTAAAAGAGGCGAGGAGCCACCCGAGAAAGGGTGTTGACCATGGGTTTCTGCCACCCTGGAAGGTAGGCCTCCATGACCCCACAGACCATCAGGCAAAGGACACTGGGAAGAACTACTTGCACTAGGACAAAATGAACGAACTTGTTTCCCAAGCGCCCAATGGCCTTCCCTGCTGCTCTTTCGGGGTGGGGTGGAATGAGGGAGTTTTGATCCTTCCCCCAATGTTGTTGATTAGCTTCATGATAAAGCCTGGGGTCCTGCAGCAGCATCATACAGAGCCATTTTTGGAGCCAACGGGATTGTGTTTCTCAGAACCACTCATTTCTACCAAGGAAGCAGACTGCTTCAGTCAGGAAGCGAGGCTGTACACTGCTCCTCAAAGGCCACTGCTAGGAGTCCCCAGGGCTCTGGCCCCAGGATCTGACCTCTTCATACTTCCGGTCAGCATCTTCAGCAATGTGCTTGGCCTCTTTCAGTTGGATCTCTTGAATTTCCATCTTTTCTTCATCCTTCTGGGCTCTGCTTTCAATGACTTTCATGCCTCTGGAAAAGAAATACAAGTGGGAAAACCCAAGAGTCAGATGTGTCCATCCCAAACCTGCACAACACTGGTACGGTCTTCGAGGGTGAGCTACTTCTATTTTCCAAATGATGAAGCAAGACTCTCCAGAGATAAAGGCAGAAATAAGACACACACTTCTGAGCTGGGCATGGTGGCTCACGCCTGTAATCCCAGCACCTGGGAGGCAGAGACAGGAGGATTGCTGAGTTCGAGGCTTGCCTAGGCTACATAGTGAGCTCAGAGCCAGCCTGAACTACAAAGCGAGACCCTGTCTCAAAAAAAAAAAAAAAGACACACTTCTGTCTGTTATGAATGGAACTTCACACTCTGGGTATTGGGGAAAGTGTGGAGGCATCTAATGTCAAGTGAAAGGTACGGTGTAGGGTCCTGTTTGAAACTGGGAGGCACGGAGACACGGAGGGCCAACACATTTCATTCTTAAACACATAATGGAATTAAGAATTTCCTGGGGGGGGGGGAACAGCTTCAAAACAGAGCAAAACTAAAACAATAGCAAATATATCTTCATGTACCTACTTCTACGAACTTCTTTGTAGGAACCTTCGTTCTTCTCCCCCACTGACTACCAGCAAAAATATTGGACCAACCCACAGTAAACTACAGGGACTGACCATTTCACACCTGTAAAAATGGGCACACAGATTGAGCTGAACTCTTTAGCTAAGAAACTGAGTTTTGTCTGTAATCAAATCCTCTATAAACAGACATGTTGGGAGATGGGAGCAACGCTCTTTTTCACTCAGGTGCATACTGGATTCTATGGCACAATGTTACATTTCATAAAATGTTAAATCACCTATGATGTTTTACAGACTTATGGACTAACAAGTCATGCAAAAGTGAAACCTTGATTCAACCAAATTTAACTAGGTAATTAGACAGATAAACCAGTAGTTCTTGATAAAGCGCTAGAATTTGTTTTAAGAGACCTGAGTCATAGTGAGGGCCCCACCACAACATCATGTCAGCCTTTGGACAGGAGATATCAGTCTCCAGAGTTCTGCTTTCTTACTTGTGAAACTCGGGGGGTTGGAACTGTTACCTTGGGATCTACTATTAAGAGACTACTTTTGCCGGGCGTGGTGGCTCACGCCTTTAATCCCAGCACTCGGGAGGCAGAGGCAGGAGGACTGCTGAGTTCGAGGCTTGCCTGGGCTATATAGTGAGCTCAGAGCCAGCCTGAACTACAAAGCGAGACCCTGTCTCAAAAAAAAAAAAGAGACTACTTTTAAGGTTCATGGAACAGAAATATTCCAGGAAGAAATATTTATCTCACAATCTAACATTACAAAACTGCCTTTAAGGTTCACTTAACAGAAATGTTTCAAAAAGAATTTGGGCAGAACAGTACTGTTATACATTGATGATCGGTCATCTTAAAGAAGCGCATCACTCTTGGTTAGTGAACAAAGGCTAAGAGCGGTCAAGAGGGAATCAAAACTTTAGTTTCAAAGCTTCTTTAACACAAAAGTCTGAAGCCACTCTGTGTATGTGGTGGCAGAAGCAGAGGCTCCCTCTGAAGGTGGGGAAACGGACATGACAACTGACCACATTCACCCACATATCTCACAGCACAGGCAGATTCACACGCAGGGTCTGAGCTCTGGCCTGCCATGCCACCCATCAGCAGGACCCTCTCTGGTCTCAGGCGGTCTTTCTGGATGCTTCCAATCCACCAAAGAATTACAGCAGCTTCAAGAGGTGAGTACAGAAGAAAATACCTTCTAGAAGAAAATGCACTCTGGAATTTATGAGACCAGCTGCCAGACTAGGCAGACTATGGTTTCCTTTTACTATCAAGAAGTGTGTCTCGTGGTTTAAGTCTGGTAATGCCAGGTCTCAGGAGACACACAAGCACTTGGCTGTATGACTGTGCATACATAGGTCTTATCTGTGCCAAGTCCCACTCTCACAACAACTTATTTCTAAGTTCCCCATACCTATCTGACAAATGACAGCCCATAGTTCCTAGGTCTGTTTTAAAATAAAGTTATTATTGCCGGGTGTGGTGGCTCGCACCTGTCATCCCAGCACTCAGGAGGCAGAAACAGGAGGATTGCTGAGTTCGGGCTTGCCTGGGCTACATAGTGAGCTCAGGGCCAGCCTGAACTACAAAGTGAGACCCTGTCTCAAATAAATGAATGAATGAATGAATGAATGAATGAATAAATAAATAAAGTTATTACTTGTTTAAAAATAAAGCACAACTGCTCTTTGGTCAGTAGGAACAGAAGAACCACTGAGTAGGTCTGGAACTTCCCGTGTGACTCAGGGGCCTCGTACTGTGCTTTGCAACTAACCATCCCACACGTGCGATCAGCGGGAGCCAGGACCCCAGTGACGGCTGCAAAATCCTCAAACCCCTATTCACCACACCAGTGGCCTCACCTCTCACTCTCATCTGCTGCCTTCTCGGCCTCCTCCAGCTTCTGCAAAGCTGTGGCCAGACGCTCTTGAGCACGATCCAGCTCCTCCTCAACCAGCTGGATGCGTCTGTTCAGAGAAGCTACGTCAGCTTCAGCCTAGGGAGAAGAATGAGAGGCACCTCAGAGCCAGGGAGATGGCAGTGAGGCAAGGTCTGGGCCTTGCAGTCAACTACCGTTAAGCACATGATGAGGGGTAGTCAATGAGTTGATGCCAGAATGTGGGGGCAATTTACACAAAGAACATTGCGCTGATAAAATGAGACATACACCTCTCACTGGACAGACGGACCATGAGCAAACACGTGTTGTGGCTTGTTTCTCCCATAGATGCCAATGCCCTGGCTTTACCTGCTGGTTGTAAGAGGCCCACCTCACATCCACTCACCCACTAGGAGCCTGAGATGTGCCCAGGAAGCAGGGCTCACCCAGGCTCAGCCACATGTGACACTATAGGACAGTCGCAACTTGGAATCCAGAGCTGTCATTCAACTCATTCTCTGACTAACTTTCTCAATTATAAATACACATCCTGTGGAGACTCAGTACAACCTAGGAAACCCACCTCCCCGTCCTGCTTTTTCCGTAACCTCTTTGGAATAATTGGTCACACGGGAAGAAGGCCAGGACAAATTTCCCAAGTGTGTTTGACTAGTGAAATTTCTTACAAGTCAAGGCTGCTACTGGAAATGTATCAAACTCCCAAGAAGAAAAGCCAGTGAGGCTGGTTTTCCCTGAAATAAAATTTTTCTTGGAAATACAATGGCTGCTTCCCATCTTAGGCATGTATTACTATGTATCTGAGGCTGCTGCAGCATGGTGCTGGCTGCTGCTTAGTGGGCATGGAACTCATAGGTACCACGTATCAGTGCTCTGGGGTGGATGTGTGCTTATCAGGACATTTGGGAGCTTCCACATCACAGAATGCACTGAGAAACCCACAGCAGTTCTCTACATACATCTGTCTTTACTGAACTTGAAGCTGCTGACACTCAGAAAATCAGTTTTCTGCAAAGTACAGGCCCAAGGGCCGGAGGGTTAGCTCAGTGGTTCCGGCGCCTGCCTCGCAAGCGCAAGGTCCTGAGTTCGATCCCCGGAAACCACATACAATGCTGGGCGTGGAGACTCACGCCCACCAGCAATCAACACCGCATACCACAATGCCGGACGTGGTGGCTCACGCCTGTAATCCCAACACTCGGGAGGCAGGGACAGGAGGATTGCTGAGTTCGCGGGGGCTTGCCTGGGCACCATAGTGAGCTCAGGGCCAGCCTGAACTACAAAGCGAGACCCTGTCTCCAAAAAGCAAAAAAAAAAAAAAAGTACAGGCCCAAAAAATGTCCACTGAGCGCAATAAGTGAAAGAAACCTAATTTAAAGGGAAATAATTTTCTTAGCTCACGGAGAACTAAGACACAGGAGAGCTTGGGCCACAGACTACAAGGCTATACACACAGAGAGGCTGTGGTCGCAGCCTTGAATAAATTAAAGGAAAGGGAGACCATGCAGTCTTCTGCTCATCTGGATGGGTAAGATTTTAAATGCCAAATTTATGCCCGAGAGAGAGGTGAAGGGGGTACCTTTGACCACATGGTGAAAGGTATGAAAACACTTAAATATAATTTTATCTTTGCGAAACTACTGTGTGGCTGCTGGAGGGAGGGAGCCCAGCAAACATGAAAGCAAGGGAGGAGCAGTCGTACCAGGGAACCATGGCCCGGGCAGCCCCCAAAGTCAACTGCTGCCACCACATGGCTAATGACTGGGCCTAGCTAGGAACACCTGGTGGGTGACTACGATTTTGGAGCAGATCTTCTGAAGGGTGAAGGTCACAGGGGTAACAAATTTCTTATACACAGAGAACTGCCTTTTAAAATCTTGACCCCTTATCAAAAAGCAAACCCAGAAAGGTTAATACGTTAAAAGAACACTCTGCTTCAGGGCAGGAACCTTCACTTTTCTGTATTTTCCACCTCTCGTTAACTTCTCCCCCTCTTATGAATAAGGCAAGGGCGGTGGTGGCGCAGCTGCAGCGGGAGTGCTGTGCGCCTGAGGCTCTGACAGCTCTAGCGGGTTCACCACGGAGGGGCCGGGAGGAAGGAAGCAATCCTAAGAGCTGCCACAAAAATGAAAGCAATTAACCCCTGCGGACGGTCCCAGTCATGCATTCAGAAGTGCCTTCCCTCCGTCCCCATTTATTTTGACACTGTAGATGAGACAAATGGCGACAAAACACTTTTGTACCCCACAGTTTCCAAGTCCCTCTCTCTATTTTAGATAGGGGCCCACACCTCAAGGACTGGGTACCCTGGGAAGTAAGGCTGTTTATGCTCTGGGGAAAGAAACTCCACGCCAGGTCCCCACAACCTGGGGCCCCAGAGGGAGCAGATGGCTCGCTCTGTTCATTCCTGCCTCTGCCCACCCCGGTCAATACACCTGAGCCTCTCATGCCCTCGCTGCCTCCACCCATTCCCCTCTCCATTCTTGGCACCGCTCTGCTGCATTTTTGCACACGGCACCTGTCTTCCTTCAGGAGCATTCTGCAGAACCCTGACCCCCTGACATGATGGGTCACTTCCCTGAGAAGTACTGGCCAACAGGGCCTCCTACAGAGGACTCACGGGATGACGGGGAATGCGGACAGGGGGACAAAGTCAGGACTGGGACCAAGGGGAGACCTACGGGTGGCTGCCCTTCCCCAGGAGCCACTGTAAGTCTGTAAAACAAGGGTCTCCCTTTCAAGCGGGAAGAGTCTCTGGCTGCGTGGCAGCACCAGGCGGTACGCATTAAAAATATAAGCTTCCAGGCTCAGCTGTGCCCTCCGCACCCCGGCTCTGGGAGGCTGGCAGCCCTGCGGGGCAGCCCATCTAACTCTGCTAGGACTGTGTGGAGAGAGGGGTCTCTGGTGCCCCGAGTGCTGGCTCTTGCCACTCTCTTCAATGTCCTGGAGCACTAGGGAAGCCCTGGGATCATCGGGGTCCGTCACCCCGGAGTCTCTAAACTCTGACATCACCGTATGGGTTCTCTACCACTGCTTTTTCCTACTGTACCCCGAGAAGCCTGCGCAGAGGCCCTGAGCAGGATAGTTCCAGTGGGATCAGCCACTAAACAAATCTTTCATCTCCAACTTTTTTGAAATAAGGAACGCCCGCTCACAGGACAGGCACTGTTTTCTCTCCAGCCCAGGAGCCAGGGCTGACTGGCAACACAGGGGCCTCAAGAGTGGGGCCCGAGGTTCCCCAGCTTCACCCGAGCTCCCCTGGGGCAGGCCTACCTCGCCAGCTCCCTGGGCCCTGTCAGACTGGTCTAACAGACATTCTGTTTAGTTCCTTTGAATTCAAGTTTAATTTCATAATTTAATTGAGGCATGTTCTTTGCCTTTTAACTGCTTCCCTCGATTTATTATTCACTCTGTTCTGAGGCACTTTTACTAGCATTTCTGGATGGTGCCTGTCACTTTTGAGGCTTCTTTAAGGTGTTTTTAAGGCTCTTTTCATCACACCAGGTAGGTAGTGGGAAGACCCGCTGCCGCCCGGCAGTCCAAACCCACAATCACATGGCCACCTGTTACTTAAACACAGGTACTGATAACGCACTTGCAGAAGGGCAATACCTCTGAAAAAGGTCATTGCCAGGAACGTAAACTGCTCTTTGTGTACCCAGTTGGCACTCTTCTACCACGGCCATCGTGTCAATACCACCCGTGGCATTTCCGCTGGGATGCTAGATTCTCACACTTCAGCAGTGCTACAGTGTCCCCAAGAGGAACAAGCTAAGCAGAGACTGCTGCAGCGGTCAGGCTCCTTGCTGATGCCTTCCTGCCGACCTGTGGTAAACCATCCAGCAGTTGCTCCAAATCTCAGGACCCCTAGGGGGGCCTACACTGTCACACGAAGTCACCGGCACTTAGCACTCCCACCTCTTAAAGTGACCTAACAAGGGACTGGCGGCCTACAGCAAGCATGCCCATGTACACCATCCCCTCACTCCAGCAAGTTACCATCACAGAACTCAGGGCACATCCACCCCAGTTCAGACCTGGAAAAGGAAAAGAATAAGATTCACGACTTTTATTAAATCCAGATGTGTTAGCCAGTACAACAACTACAACAACAACCTTAAAAACAGCAACAGCTGTTACCTACAGTATTCCAGCTAGGGCAATTAAGGAAACATACAGTCAGGAGAATAGTACTATAGCCCTAAACCAAGGCCAAGCCCTGCCTGAACCAGAAGGCAGCATGGGAGGATCAAAGGTCAAATCTTTATTCCATGTAAACTGTAGCGATAGGGGCAGGGTGTCACCCAGACTAGTGAGGACAGCACAACTAAACCTCTGCCCTTATATGGCAAAGAAAGGGAGGGCAAAAAACCCCACTGATGACATTAAGGGTCACTCCTGGGATAGCAGATAAACACAGCCTCCTCCGTCTGTGCCAAGGCCTGTCGTTGAGGCAACACATCTGTGTGACAAGGGAGAGCAGACAGGAACAGGGCATTGTGGGGCCACTACCTACATAATCCCAGGGAAGGGTCCCACTTGCTGCCAAAGTGGGAGTGCCAACCAAGGCACAGGGTACACCCTCATTTTCCATGGCTCCAAAATAAAGAGGGAGAGGCCTAGGAATTCTTGAAAAGCACTTATTTCCCATAATTTAAAAAAGTCCCCTATCAAGAAGCAGTTACTGGCTGCAACTGTGAAGTCTCTTTGCTCTCCGGGTTTTACAAAGAAAGAGGACTGCTATCTTTTCTTTTTTTTTCCAATGACAAAAACAAACAAAACCCTGGTAGGTCACAAGCCCTCCAGTCAACGATTAAATCAAGCCAAACAGCCTCATTCCAACACTAGGAGGGCCCACACACTTTGGAAAAACAAATCAGGAGGAAATAAGGGGCTGCTGCTTTTTCCAAGGTGAGTGCTGGCTTAATGGGGCCAATTAATGACAGCCCCAGTCTGAACCTCTGAGTACCTGAATTTCATCCAACTCTCCCGTCAAATGTATTTTTGCAGTGGTTCATAGCTTTGTCATTAAATCTTTATCTTTGGTGCCAAGAGAAACCGTTACTAGACTTAAAGATGACCTAAATGAACTATATTGAAGTCCCGGTTTTAGAAGGGAGGAACAACTTTAAATTTGAAAGTTTCTCTTCAGTGGTCTTACCCAGTCCCCCAAATTGCTGTTTCACAAGGTTCTGTGTGTACTCAACTGTGTGTACTCAATTACTATTAAAAAAACTGAAAATGACTTAAACTACCTTTGACAAAGTCTAGAAAAGAATGTAAGCTTTGTCTTTCTCAGAGGAACAATGAGTGGAAAGAAGGAGGGACAGAAGGTGATGACTGAAGTAGTGAAGCAGACTTCATACCACTTGTCTTTTGTGCCTAGTATCTATCCTTAGCCGAGGATCTGCCCAAGGCTCTGTACACACACTAGAATTCCTGAGGGGAGCCCGTCCCCATCACTTCTGTGGCTCAGACCATTCCCTCTCCTCAGTCCTTTCAGTCGGCCCACTCTCCCCTCTCTTTAAATTCCAAAAGCAAAGGAAGAAAAACTGTTGATGAAACAGGGTTTTAAGGTGTAGAGCCCTGGCTAGGTGGGGAGTTGGGAGTGAGGAGCTGGACAAGGCAGGGGTGCAGTATGACTGACAACGAACAGGCAGCCCTAACTGCTGTGCTGAGCCCCGCTATAACCTGGTCATACCCGACCCCCAACCAGCACGCAGGTGCTATTATCACCCAGACCTTTCACCCAGGGATCCGAGGCATTACAAGGTTAAGTCTCTGTCTCCAGCTAGTGACAAGCGAAGCTAGGACGTGAATATTGGCAGTCTAGGTCCAGAGTTCTTGTCTCGTGTTCTACTGACTACAGTTGTTCAAGGATAGTGACTGGCCAGCCAGAAAGGGAGCTGGATTTGTTCACCATCTAGCCAAGTTCGGACATCTTTGGAGGGACTGGCCCCGACTTCCTTTCACAGGCAAATTCTCTAAATGATCTTTTGCTCACTGATCACTTTATCTCTGTCTGATTTTACCTGGAACTTCTTCAGGTAAACTTTTTCTGGAAAAGAATCACTGGCTTCTCTATGTCTTACGCAAAATATGCCTGAAAGTTCCTGTGTGGGTAGGTACATAGTCATTACACATACTGAACCAAAAGTATTTACTCAGTTCAAAACAGTCCTACGTATGCTAAGCACAGCTGGATAACACATTACCGCTTGTCATAAAATTCCCGAGGTGTTTTGAGCGTCTTGATTTAAAACACACATTTAAATGCCAAATGTCCAATACCTAAACTCCCTTTGAATTCTTGTTCCAGTTTGCCAGACATTATTTGCCCTGGTAGAAGAAAGGGAGCCAGGTGTCACCCAGAGCAAAGGGGTGGGGAATTGTGCCAGCAAGAGCACACACCCAGTGACCGTGGACTTTTAGCCTATTTTTTTCTTGCCTGGGTAACAGAGGAACGTCTACTAGTACGAGAGCTTGGGAAAAGGGCTGGTTAAGAAAGAGTGGAGGAACACGGATGCATTCGTGTAAGCTAGCTCCTCCCCAGCATCCAAGCCTGTCAGCTTTAACCACCAGAAGGAACAGCCTTCAGGAAAGCACAGGGTCTGGGAAGGTAGATTAGCATCCCAGCCCCCAAAGCTCCGCTGGGAAGTGCCTCACACCTTTGGCGGGTTTGCGCCCCTCCCCGAAGAGATGCAGCTCCAAAAGGGGAACCCTCCTCCCTACTCGCTCCGGAGAGGCCAGAACGCCTGCAGCCTGCAGCACAGTCAGGTGGGCAAGCCACCAGGACGACTGCGGAGAGGCTTCCTCCTGGGAAAGCACTCTTCCAGAACCCCTCCCTACCGGCCGGACAGAAGGGAGAGGACCGAGGAGGAAGCGAAGGGCTCCTCCCCTGAGAGGGCGCCAGCTGGCTCAGGTGAACCAGGTGTCGGCGAAGGCGGCGCGGGGCTGGGGGCTGGGAGAAGCCCGCTCCCGGCGGGGCCGGCGGGCAGGGTGGGTCCCTTACTGTCTCCCTCAGCTTCCGCTCGTGGTCCAGCTCGCGCTGCAGGCTCCCCGCGCGCTCCTCTGCCGTGTCCGCCTGCTCCTGCAGGCTGCGGATCTTCCTGCGCACGGCCTCCAGAGAGCTGCTCCCCGCCATGCCGAGGCGGCAGCGTCGCGGGGGACGCCGGTCCTGCGCTTGCCCGGACCCTCCGCGACTACTGCGGCCCGGAAGTCACGGCCCGCGGGGTGGCGCCGAGCAGCCGGGGCGGGCGCGGCCGGCGGGGCGGGGCGGGGCGCGGCGCGGACCGGTGCTCAAGGCTTGCCCCAGGCTCTGCGCATGCTCGTAGCCGCGGGCACGGGAAAGCGCGGCGGGGACACCCGCGATACCGCGTGGGGTGCACGGGATTTCAACCCAATTCCCAACCGCCTCCCCTACTCTGGGACTCTGGATAGCGGGCCCTGCTGCTAAGGGCAACGGCGACGCCTGCTGGCCGCGGGAGCGCGGGTCGCCGCCATCCCGATACCACGCCCCGCAAGGAGGGAAACTGGGCGAGTTCCTCGTTGTGAAGAACGCCAGGACACAAGATAGCACCCCCCATACTCTCCTCAGTCTCACGAAGTGAAAAGCACTAACGCAAAGCGTAGCGGGGAGATTCCTGGTTTAAATGACGCCTTCCGAGGTTGCAATCTGGCTCCCAGCTCCCTAACGGCAGTGGGACTAACCCCGACTTCATTGTGAAAAACGAGGATAATAGCGGGGCCATTCACAGCGCTGTTACGGGAACTGTGAGATAATAACCACAAAGTACTTTTCACAATGTCTCTGTATAGTTAACACGAAGACGGCTTCGGTTAATGAGCCCCTAAGCAGTGCTCTAAATCAAGCTGGGGCCATCCCCAGCTGCGCAATCTACTGATTCCACCTTTCCCAGGCTCTGAGAGGTCTGGGGTGCTTCCAAAAGGCCCCGGGGCAGGGCCCGGTCCCTAGGACAGCCTCTGGCCACCGGCTGGAAAACCCTGGGGAATTGATCTCCGCCCATTCCCTCCTTGCGCTGCATTGTTAAAGCTTGCAAGGTCACATGTCATTGTGGGAAAAAGAAAGGCCAAAATATGCACGCCGCGCACTCCTCCGGAGCTATCAGGGCACGTTACCCCAAGGGTGAGCAGCCTGACTGGCTTTTCCTGAAAAAAAAAAAAAAAAAAAAAAAAAAAGCGAAGCCTCTGCGGATACCGCCCGCAAACTTGCACGGGCCCTGTTCGCCAGCAGAGGGAGCCGCTCGCCGTTTCCAGCAGCTCCTCCCCAAGCGCGCAGACCGGAGGCCGACGGACACTGGGAAAGGCCGTACGCAGCCAATTAGTGACCTAATGTCCTGCTTTTCAAACACCTGCAGAGCTCGGTTTTAGGTGAGTTCATTTTCAGCTGACGTCATTACACAAGAGTTTAGACTGGTCTGCAGGCTTGGCAGCAGGTTGGAATCACCTGGTTATTAAAAAAAAAAAAAAAGTTGCCGCCTGGGTTTCAGTACCAAAGATTTTAACTTAACTGGGTTAGGGCGCAGCCTGATTTAAGTTTTAAAGCCGTTCGGCGTGATGGTGTTGACAGAAAGTTGAGAATAATTTAGAAGTAAAGACCGACACAGGATGAAGACGTACTGCAAATTCCAAAAGAAAATCACCAAGAGATGCTACCTCCTGAGCACAACCTTTTAAGCTAGGAAAAACTCATTGCTGGAATAAGATTTGTGAAGTATGTTGGTAATGTTTTTAGTAGTAGAAACAGAAAAATCTAAAACATCTTTACACTGTGGGAGAGAAGCTAACGTCTACCTCTCCTTTAATGTCATCCGTTTCTTTCTCTTCAAATCGTTACTATTCTTACTAGTTGAGAGATCACTAAATATAAGCATTTCTATACAAACTCCTTCAACACCCCAATACATGATGACCAATACAGTAAGAATTTACACACATATATACACATATACATATTATATATACATTCCCTTTATTTAGGGATGGTTTTCCAGTTGATAAAAAGAAGCCAAATGAGACTCAAGAACCTCCCTGGCCTGCTGGCCCCAGCCCCAAGGCTGACTTAAATAACCTCTTGTCTATTTCTGCCCCACCCCAAAGGCTCCTTAGGCAAGACTTCTCTAAAAAGACATGATAGCGCTACACAGTTACAACAATTATCATCTCTTTTTTCTCTTAAGAATTATAGTAGCATTTTTCTCCTTGTCTTCAGTCTTACTGGGCTATTTTCAAATTCTCTGCATTCTTTTCCTTATAAGGAATATCTCTCCTTGATCTATCAGCAGCTCTTTGGAAAAAGCTAAATAAACGTCCTGCTGAAGAATCTGGGGGAGACAGACATCCTCATGGGGCAGACATCTGATCTGCATTATTCAAAGGAGGCTCAGAGTTGTACATGTGGGTTGGGGGGGGCTCTTTCTTCTAAAGCCAGGTAGCTTACAGTGTAAATGGTTCTGCTAAAGGAGTGCTCGCCCCAACCCCCTTGTTTTTTATTCAAAGTTTCTTTTTGCCAGATTCTAAGTGACCAATGTCTGTGTCTTTTATTTACAAAGCACACACAGAAACCCATTTCAAGCCTTTCATACTACAGAAAGCCCATACTGATTTCAAGACATGAATGAGAGCCTCCAGGATTTTGTATTTTACTCACACAAAATAAAAATTTTTTTCTGCTATTGCCCTAGGGGTTCAACTTCTGGGCACAGCTTCCCTCGTGTTCAAACATTCTTGGAATTGTTATTAACTTCCCAAGGAATTCTTTTCTAATTGGGCCTCCAGGCTTAATTAGCTTTTAGAATGGAATTCACCGGTGTGAAAAGAAGTCGGTCCTTTAAAAACCTAACCCTTGGCCTGACTTTCTGAGGCAGAAGGGGCAGGCTCTGTAGTTAGCATTCCAAAGGGCAGCGCACAAAGTGCTCGAGAGCTCCAGCTCCATCTGCATCACCCCGAAAAGTATGTGTGTGTCCGAGGGCTGGCAGGTGGGGTGGGGCAAGCAGGAGGGGCAGGGGGCAGTTCACTCACTCTACCATATAAAGCACTGAGCTATATATAACTCCCTGCTTACTTTCTGGAGCTTGTGCTCTCAGACTGCAGACCCAAGCAAGTATCACCTTCCCAGGGAGATCTTAAGGGCTGGACGAAGGCTTCCCTAGAGAGACAGGAAGCCTCAAAGCACCCCGAGCGGCCGTTCAAGTTGAGCTTTTAAAGAAGCACCGCTCTGACCAGGTCCACTACCACAAACCCGCTCCTCCCACCCACGGGGACGCAAAAGGAAAGCGAGTCAGGAAAACGACGTTTTCTGTGTTTGCACAAACCTTGGTGATGATGCCACACACCTCTGGGCTGTCCTGCGCCGGGAGGCAAGGTTCACCTCCGGAGGAGAGTTTCCGCGGCGCTCCTCTCC
The DNA here is from genome assembly GCA_004025085.1 of Thryonomys swinderianus. Taxonomy (NCBI): domain Eukaryota; kingdom Metazoa; phylum Chordata; class Mammalia; order Rodentia; family Thryonomyidae; genus Thryonomys; species Thryonomys swinderianus. The sequence continues at coordinate 34,152 of PVIC010005893.1, forward strand.
CGGCGACTCACCCACCCACCTCCACCCCACCGGGCAAAGAGGAGAAACAGAGAGGAGGGGATGAACTACACACGGGCGCGTGCCGCAGCAGTCGGGCGCATCCAGTACTCGGGGCCGGGCGGCAGCATGCAGGCGGCCTCCTCCAGCGTGTCCCCTGTGGCGACAGAGCGGCCACGCGAGCAGGAGGTGCGCGAGGCTCGTGAGCGTGCACTTACATCGGTGGCCTTTTTCTCCGCCAGCTCCAGTTTCTCCTGGGCATCTTTGAGAGCCTCAGAGTATTTGTCCAGTTCATCTTCGGTGCCCTTGAGTTTCTTTTGCAGCGACACCAGCTCATCTTCCAGCTGGGAGGCGGCCGTGGGGTACGGGGAAGGGGGTGGGGGTGGGGTGCAGCAGGCAGCGTGACCCCGCAGGGCGGGAGCGTGTGGGTGCACAGACCGCAGGACAGGGACAGCGGGAGAGAGAGACAGGGAGAGACAGGGAAGGAGAGAGAAAGAGAAAGACAGAGTTAGCCATTCGTGCGCCGCGCCCTGCCGCGCGCCCCTGGTACCTTGGCGGCGGCCTCGTCGGCAGCCAAGAGGCTGTCCTCTGCCTTGTGCAGCTCCTCCAGCACCCGGTCCCGCTCGTCCTCCGACGCCCGCAGCAGCTTCTCCTTGGCTGCGATGTCCTCCTCCAGCTGAGGGTGGCGGCGGGCGGGCGGGCGCGGGCGGTCGGCACGGACCGGGTGTTAGACACACAACACGCAGGGCGCCAGGTTGGCCGGGATCCCTCGGGTTGGGGGATGCCGCCGCGTCGGGGGTCAAGGGACCCTAGGTAACCTCCGGTCGCTCGGAGGCGGCACCCGCCACTCCCCCCGCCCCGGGAGACACAACTTCGGGGCGCAGAACCGCGCCGCTTGTTTGCCTGGCTTCCCGTCCCAACTCCAAGGCTCCCCTTCCTCCTCTAAAGTTTCGGCCCCGGGTCCGGGTCTTTTCTTGAAGCAGCCGAAAGTCCCAAGACTTCTTGACACCTCAAGCAAGACTCGACTCTTTCCCCTTGCCCTGCCTTTCTCTGAAGCTTCCCCGGGGACCGGTGTTCCCTCCCCCTTCCAAAACTCATCCCCTCTGGGCACCCAAGTACTTGTAGGACTTGAATGGACTTCGCGGACTATGGGAAGCAGAAAAGGAGGATGAGCGTCCGCAGACTGGAAAGTCAGGGCGAGCCCCGGCCGTGCGCCCGCTCGCCCCGTTTCCGGGACGGCCCCGGGTCCTCGGGGCGGGAGGCGGGAGGCGAGGAGGGCAAGGCCGGGCTGGGTCCCGAGCGGCGTGGCGCGCGCGGGCCGGGGAGGTGCGGACCTGCTTGCTGCGGTCTTCCGCCGCCTTCTTGTCGGCCTCCGCCTGCTCGGCCCGGTCCAAGGCGTTCTCCTTGTCCAGCTTGAGCATCTGCATCTTCTTTTTGATGGCGTCCATGGCGGCGGCGGCGAGGGGCCCGGAGGCTGCGGCGAGAGCGGCGGGAGAAGGAGAGCGCGCAGAGGCGGCCGAGCCGGAGTGCGAGCGGAGCTGCCTGCTTCTCCCAGATATGTACTTTCCCAAGGGGGCGACCGCATTCCTCAAGACAGCCAATACTTTTTTGGAAAAGCCGCTTCCTCCTACCCCTTCCCTTGCTCCTGCCTCCGCCCCGCGCCCTCCCCTCCTCCCGCGGGGCCGCCCGCCCATTCGCCGCCGCCGGCCGGCCTCCCAGTGGACGGTGGATATGACTATATATGGGGACTCGAGCCGCCCAGGCGGCGGCCGGGTGAGGCCGCCCTCTTTCCAAACCTGCCGCCAGGGACAGGGCGCTGGGGCCTCGCTGGACCCGCGCCGGGCGCAGGGCGCCCTGAGGGCCCGTCCCGCCCTGAGCCACCGGGGCTGGGCGAGTGGTGGGCGCGCGCCCCTCCCCCCGGGCGCAGCCCGCGCGCTCACCTCGGGGCCTCCCGCCCACAACTGCAGGGCACCCCCTGCCCGGGCCTCCCGGCCTTGCGCCTCAGCCCCCGCTGTGCCGCCTTGGAGCGCAACAGTCCAGGTGTCGCCTGAGGAAACATCTGGAGCGGAGAGAAGGGCAGCCGGTGGGGGCGGCGGCACCCAGGACCTGTTTTCTGTGCCTGTCCCCAGGGAGGGACAGATGCCTTCAGGACTCGGTCCCAGGCGGCTTAGTTCTCAGGATGGGCCCGGTGTGTAGGTGTTGGGCTGGAGTTTAAGGGTCTCGCCATCCCCGCAGTTCTGTGACCGAGCCCCTCAGGGCTTCGGTGCAGTAGGACTGTCCTCACATTTAAACTCAGGGAGCTGATGATCCCCGCACAGTGTCCGTGTCGGGCCTCATCCCCTCCTCCTTTCATTATTTCACGTGCACTAATTTAGGGAGTCAGCAGCTTCCTCTGTTGGCGCTCAGGTGCCAGGTGGCCAGAAACACTGCGTTTCCACGTACAGCCGTGGTATCCACCGCTGTAACCGAGGAGGGAACGGGGCCGGCTCTGCGCTTGAGCTCGGTTTGAAGGCAAGATTTGCGCTCTACCTCCTGAGCTCTCCTCTGCACTGGGGGTGAGGGTGGGGAGCCTGCTCTTTCCCAAGCGTTAGCAGGAGGGAGAGAGAGAATGAGGCTCCAGCCTCGGCCCTGGACCGGGTGAGGCAGGGCTGGTGAGGGGAGGGTCTTGTTAACAATCCCCACAGAATAATCCACAGCCTGTACTACAAGGGTACTGGATAGTCCCGGATGGTAGCTGAGCAGATTAGGCAGCCGAACAATTTGTAAGTTTTTCAGAGAATGATCAAGTTCCCTTCCAGGATTTTATCAAGTTTCTTCTACTAACCCAACTGCCCAGGAGGAAAAGCTACTCTGGCCTTCTGGTCCCACAGCAGATCCACATGCCCAGGGGACGGGTGGCCCCACGCACTTCAGTCACCGTCTGTCACACAGCCACTGCCGCACAGGCGCTTTTCCAGATACAGATGTGCAGACTCTAGGGAGCTCGTCCCTTGGTGGGGAGCTCCGGGGAAGGCCAAGAAGAGGGACTCAGGAGACTCTGAGACCCAGATCTGGCCTCTATCTCTCAACCTCTCTAAACTCTCAGCTCTTTAACTTAGAGAAGCTTTCTTTTCAATAAAAACAGGGCTATTGAGTTCATTTACCGAGTTCACTTTTAGGATTCTTCCTTCTTCTTTTTTTTTTTTTTTTGCAGTACCAGGGCTCGAACTCGGGTCCTTGTACACCCAAGGTTGGTGCGGTACCACTTGCGCTAAATCCCCAGCCCAAGGTTTCTTTCTTTCTTTCTTTCTTTCTTTTTTTTTTTTTGAGACAGGGTCTCGCTTTGTAGTTCAGGCTGGCCCTGAGCTCACTATGTAGCCCAGGCAAGCCTCGAACTCAGCAATTCTCCTGTCTCTGCCTCCTGAGTGCTGGGATTACAGGCGTGAGCCACCACGCCCGGCCCAAGGTTTCTTTCTTAAAGAGAAATTCCCATGGGGCTGTGGCTCACTGATCCTTCTCCTTTCACTGTGCTTAGTGAGAAACTCATCAAAGCTTCCTTAAATGAGCCAGGGGTTGCAGGTAATTCACTAAATGACATTATTAGGCACCTGCTATATACCAGCCATTACTAGTCTTTGGAATCTAAAACTGAGTAACAGAGAAGGAAGAAAAACAAAGGAGCAGGTCAGAGCAGACACACAAAGCTTCTCTGACAAGATGGTGGCTTTTAGGCAGATTTTAGAGGAAGGGTACCCGCAGATGGAAAAAGGAGGACTGTTCTACGAGCTAAGGAAAGACAAGAATGTTTGATGGTTGGACAGCAGAATTAGAGGCCAGAGAAGTAGGCTTGAGGTTATATGGGAAAGGCCTGGAATTCCAGGTTGCCATACTGTGCAGTCTGTAGCCATCATTCACTCTTCTCCTGCCTCCTAGTAGTTATGTGGCCCATCACCTTGGGCCCTGTTCAGAGGGTGAACCCTGTGGTGCCCAACGGAGCTATAGAGCTACATTTTTAATCCCTTGGTACTGTATCATTGATCATTGAGTCCAGTCATTTCCATTTGACCACTCTTGAGATTCTGTCTCATGAACGACCTGACAGCCAGCTAGGTCCAGCAGTTTCGTGGGCTCACTACACATGATCTTTCTGTCACCAACGGCTGGCCAAGCATCATGACTTAAACAAATTCTTGTGTACTGAACAGGCCACCTGTTCTGAGGACCAGGAGGGTAGGTTGGGTAACCAGGTGCTGTGATGTCTGGCTCTAACTGAAGGACAGATCTAAAGACTAACTAGGGGGCCGGAGGGTTAGCTCAGTGGTTCCGGTGCCTGCCTCGCAAGCGCAAGGTCCTGAGTTCGATCCCCAGTAACCACATATAATGCTGGGCGTGGAGACTCACGCCCACCAGCAATCAATACCACATACCACAGTGCCGGGCGTGGTGGCTCATGCCTGTCATCCCAGCACTCGGGAGGCAGAGACAGGAGGATTGCTGAGTTCGAGGCTTGCCAGGGCTACATAGTGAGCTCAGAACTATAAAATGAGACCCAGTCTCAAAAAAAAAAAAAAAAAAAAAGACTAACTAGGGACATAGCATTATAGCATGTTAGGCAATGATGAACTGGGTCACTTGGCTTCGCTCAATGCAGTGTGAAATAAAGGATGTGTACATTATTACTCATGGGTTACTGACAAAAGGTTTTCAGAATAGGACTGCTGAGGCCATGTGAGAAGGTGAGTGGAGTTATTTACACATACTTGGGCTCACTCCCAGTGTCTTAGTAGGACCGTACATCTCTATCCAGTCAGGTACAATCATTTCACCTGCTTGGACCTAGGAGATGTGAATGGCAGTGAGTTACAGTGGGGACTTAGGGTTACCATATACTTCTCTCCATTCATTTATAAAGGCTGTGACAGCTCTGTCATTCTGGGTTCCCAAGCTGTGTCTTTTTCCTCACAACTAACCTTGGTAGACGTGTAGCATGAGCAAGATATAAACTTCTGTTATTTTAGGCCATTGAGATACTGGGGTAATATGGTACTGAAACAGACTAATAAACTTTAACAGGTCATCTTAGGAGCAAAGGGAGAAGTCTGCACATAGAGCCAGGAGGATGGAACAGACCCATCAAGGTAAACAGAAGTATCATTCAGGGGAGGACTAAGGCATACGACTGAATTTCAACCTCCGTGGGTCCTCATAATGAATGCATCCTTCATTTCTTAAGGTGAAATAAGCAAGTCTGTGTTGAGAGTGAAAAGACGGCCAAATCCTCATCTGCACAATGTCCCCGGCCCAGCAGTTCTGTGTGAACACCAAAATCATGCTTGGAATCTCTAGATTTCCCCAGTACTTGTGCTATTGAGTTATTTCTCAATAAGTGTCTGTTGAATGACTTAACTGAATATTAGCCATACATACATACAAGTATAGAAGTAGTATCTGGAAAGGTAGCAAAACTGGGTTTAAAAGGCCTTGTTTCCATTCAAAATATGAATTCTAAAGATACGGTTTTACTATTTTCTTTTTCCTTTTTTTTTGCGACAGGGTCTTGCTTTGTAGTCCAGGCAATACTTGCTCACAGCAATCTGCCTCTGCCTCCAAGTGCTGGGATTACAGGTATGAGCCACCACGCCCGTCACTGTGGTATGTGGTTGCTGGGGATTGAATTTGGGACCCCTGCACTTGCCATGTAGATGCTGGCAGCACTGAGCTAAATCCTCGGCCCTGGTTTTACTTTCTGAAGAGTAAATATATGTGACTGGATAAGTTAGGGCAAACATCTCACAAAAACTTAACACCTCTTGTGTACAAGGCTTTTAGAGTTTAGGAGATGTGTTAGCTTACCATCGCTGTGACAAAATACCCAAGGTAATCAACTTAGGAGGAGGAAAGTTTTGCTTTGGTTCACAGTTTCAGGGTCCTGGTCTATGGTTCGTTGGCCTGTTGGTTTTGAGCCGATGGGAAGACAGTAAATCATGATGGGAACACAAGGCAAAAAAGCTGTTAACCTCATGGCAGCCACAAAACAAAGAGAAATAGGAAGCAGGGTCCCCATATCCTGTTCAAGGGCACCCACCAATAACCTAACTTCTGTCTTCTATGACCCATTTCTGAAGTTTCCAACATCTCCTGATAGTGCTATAGACCATCAACCAAGCCAATCCTGAAGAGTCAAGACCAAACAATAGCAGGAGACTCTCCTCCAGGAAAGTATCTATTTGTGATGCTGGGCAAGGGGGATGCTCTGATGGGTGTATTTCCAACTATTTTACCATTATCCCGCCTGGCTACCTAGGGTTCCCTATATTGATGAGAAACTCACATCTCAGTTTTTCTAGGAAAGCTTCCTTATTAAAAATACTGTTCCTTGGGCTGGAGGGTTGGCTCAGTGGTTCCAGCACCTGCCTCACAAGCGCAAGGTCCTGAGTTCGATCCCCGGTAACCACATACAATGCTGGGCGTAGAGACTCACGCCCACCAACAATCAATACCGCATACCACAGTGCCAGGCGTGGTGGCTCATGCCTGTAATCCCAGCACTCGGGAGGCAGAGACAGGAGGATTTCTGAGTTCCAGGCTTGCCTGGGCTATATAGTGAGCTCAGAGCCAGCCTGAACTACAAAGCGAGACCCTGTCTCAAAAAAAAAAAAAAAAAAAAAAAAAAAAGATTAAGTGATTCCTACATATGTTTTGTAAAATTTTAAACTGCATGTTTTAAAACATTCCTCTTGATTTCAGTAAAATTCTAATCCTACTAATAAAACTTAAAAAAATAAAATTCTGGACAAAATAGAACAGATGATCATAAGTAGGCAAATATATGTGTTATACATTGAAATTTAAATGTGAAGATATTTTGATCCAGTACTTCTATTGTTTCAAAACAAGGAATAAAATCTGTTGAGAGATTTTAAATGTTCCTGCCACACACAAAAATCTGAAATAATAGATGTGTTAGTTAGGTTGATATAGCCATTCCTATGTATACATATATCAAAACATTGTGCTGTACACCATAAGTATAACTGTTTTAAATTAAGTTTTAAAATTTATTTGTAAAGGCAAGGAGTAGATTGCAGTTGTTAAGAACACTGACCCTTGTGTTAAATGTGAGGTGTGAAGATCCCAGATGTGGCCTTCAGTGGCTGGGCAAATTTAGACAAGTCACCTTCTGCTTTCCATACAACAAGCATGCAGTAATAATACCTATTGATAGTACCATTCTCACTAAGCAGTACTTAGCATATAATCTTGTTTTAAAGAAATGATAGCTGAAGTAGAGTAAGAGGTATATCCAAGAGCATTCCTTATAGAATACTTTCAAAAAACTCTAAGTCATAAATTACTGAAATAACAATTAGCATAGGAGCTAAGTACTTACATTTATAAATCTTGGATCAGTGTACCACATAACTAAATAAGGTCAATTTCATACTATAGAATGATGAGGGCTTCAGTACAAGTAAAATGAGAAAATTTCAAATTCAAATACAACTTATTTTATTTACTCATAATATATTTAAAAATTATATTTGTATTACAGCTGTTGAACACATATGTGTATTTTTAAATCCATAAGAGGAGATCTGGAGGTGTAAATTCCATATTGATGAAAGTAGTACTTTAGTAAAGGATTAGAATTTTACTGGGATCAAGAGGAACTTTTTAAAACATGAAGTTTAAAATTTTACAAGACATATATAGGAATAACTTTATATTTTAAAATAAAAAACAACAATATTTCTGTGAGTTATATGCCTTCTCCACAGGGCTCCGTCCCTAAGCTCTGTATGACCAGCATGGGAGGTTGAACCCTCAGAGACTCCATTTTCTTCTCTGCCCACACTGACTCTTGGGCCCTGACCACTCATGGGACTAGCACATGGGAAGGAACCCTCAGAGTATCCATTTATGTGTCTGTGCACACTGAATAAATGAGCCAGCAGTGCTGAGACTTAGGCAGAGGCCTTCAGTGTGTAACTGCCCTGTTTGCCACAATGAAAAAACACCCAGTGGAAGAGGGAAGAAATCCTGTTGACTACACCAATTGGTGAGTTTGAGGAGTCAGTCCCACTTATAGGAACCTGGACTCTTGCAAAATTCAAGCCTGTAGGACTTCATTGAGCTCAATTCAGGCATTATAGTCAGAACCCAGAACAGGTGATAAGAGCTGTCTCTGTGATGAGGCAACTCTGATCTGCGTGCTACTGCCCGTACTACCCATAGGAGTTAGCAGATCTACACCATGAAGGGCCATTTTGGTAGTATTTTTGGCTTTTTTGTTTGTTTGCTGCTGTTGTTTTTCTTTCTTTTTTCTGACCTCTATGCCATTCTTCATTTCTCCACTCTCTTGTTGCTGAGTCTGTCCAATTTTGGTTTTTTTCTTCTCTCAACTACTCTTTATTTTTACAGAAAAGGGAAAAGAGTCTCCCCATTAGCCTGTTCCTGTTGGGTACTCCTATTCGTTTTTTTCCTTTATCTTCTCTTGTCCTCCAGTCAGTATCAGTTCCCAGAAGTTAATGCATTTCAGTCTTACCTACTCTTTCTTCTGTACTAATATTATAGGAGGATAAATACAGTTTCTAATGGTCCTGCTGTTGTTAGTCTGTTCTGTTTTGTATTTGTCCCTTGTGTTTCTTTTGTCCTCTAGCCTCTATCAATTTCCCGGGGTTTGTGTGATCTTTATATACCCTCTAACATTATTTCTAATCTCTCCCTCTACTTCTCTCCCTCCACCCCCAACTCCATGGCAACTCTTTATTCCCAAAGGGTGATACTGCTATATTGAAGGACCTGTACATTCTAAACATATTTCTTGTTAGTTCTAAATTTTGGTATACAGTAACAGATGTAATTCATGAGGTTAAAAGTATCAGAATTGTAATTGCCATAGTTTGCCATTTCCTGTGCTGTGTCTGATACCGTTGACGACACTGATTGTATTAAGTCAACTGGGAGGTGATGTGATTGTTCTGCTTAAGTACGTTCATGGTGGGCCAGAACTGAGATCACTTAAAGGCCATTACAGATCCAAGGAGAACAACCCAGGAAATAACCATCTCCTAAGGGTTTCAAATATTAAGAAGAAAGAGACTTTCATTAAACACTGCCCAGACAGTAGGCCAGAAATTAAACCAAAACATCAGCAACAACAACAAAAAAATAGAAATGAGAAAATTTTTAAAACCTATACACAAAAATCATTACTACAGGGAAAATGGGAATAGAACAAACCGAAGCTTAAACACCAGGATTCTCTAAGCTAATATCAAAAAAGGATCTAGTAAAATGGAAATCAGCAATTATTTCTCAGAAAAAAAAGAGATAGTGTCCAAAATGGAAGATATGGTTAATAACACTAAAGAAGACATTAGGAACATGATAGAACATCAGATTGCAAAAGTAATGGAATCTTTTAAACATCTTTTTTTTTTTTTTTTTACTTTTTGAGACAGGGTCTCACTTTGTAGTTCAGGCTGGCCCTGAGCTCACTATGGTGCCCAGGCAAGCCGCCGCGAACTCAGCAATCCTCCTGTCTCTGCCTCCCGAGTGCTGGGATTACAGGCGTGAGCCACCATGTCCGGCATTGTGGTATGCAGTGTTGATTGTTGGTGGGCGTGTCTCCACGCCCAGCATTATATGTGGTTACCGGGGATTGAACTCAGGACCTTGCGCTTGCGAGGCAGGTGCTGGAACCACTGAGCTAACCCTCAGGCCCTCTTTTAAACATCTTAAAACAGATTTCCAGGAGATGAAAAACCCCAATGAAAGTGTGCTACAGAGGATGAATAAATGTGAAGGCCAAATATCAGACACAGAAGATGGGATTGGAGCCAATGGACAGGAAAGGAACAATTTATGAAAATAGTAAGGGACCATGAGAAATTGATCCACAGCTCCTGGATGGTACAAAGAAGATTAATATAAGACTGATTGAAGCCAGTGAGGATAAAGGAGACAGTGAAAAAAAAAGCTCTAAAAAAACTATTCACAGATGTAAAGGCAGAAAACTTCACAAGAAAGGGCAGATAATTTGACATACAGGAAAGTGAGGCATATAAGACTCCAAACGGCCAAAATCTATAAATATCTTCACCTAGGCATATAATTATCAAGATTCCAGAAATCCAACAAAAGAATGAAATATTGAAAGCAGTTAGAGAAAAGAAACAAACCACAAAAAAGGAAAGCCCATCGGAACCATAGCAGACCTTTAAATGCAAACACTCAAATCAAAGAAAGCCTAGTGAAATATTTCAAGCCCTAAAAGAAAACAACCTCCAATTTAGATTAATGTATCCTGCCAAATTATCTTTAAAAATTGACAGAGAAATAAAATACTTCCATGACAAAGAACACCTAAGAAATTTCATGAATACAAAACTTGCACTAAAAAAATTAAAAAAAAAAGTCTTAGATAAAGACAATGAATGTCACAATCCCATGAGACTCAGGAGAGTGAACTCATTGGCCAAGGCAATAAATTGAATGGAAAGGAGGAAAATCATAGAATAAAATAGTCAAGAACAGGAAAACATCATGGCATGGCTAAGTCAGTATGTATTAGTTACAACCATTAATGTCAATGCCCTCAGTGGCCAGTTAGAAGACACAGACTGGCAGAATGGATTAAGAAGCAAAATCCAGGGCCGGAGGGTTAGCTCAGTAGTTCTGGCGCCTGCCTCGCAAGCACAAGGTCCTGAGTTCGATCCCCGGTTACCACATATAATGCTGGGCATGGAGACACACCCACCAACAATCAACACCACATACCACAATGCTGGACGTAGTGGCTCACGCCTGTAATCCCAGCACTCGGGAGGCAGAGACAGGAGGACTGCTGAGTTCACGGCGGCTGGCCTGGGCACCATAGTGAGCTCATGGCCAGCCTGAACTACAAAGCGAGACCCTGTCTCAAAAAGCAAAAAAAAAAAAAAAAAAAAAAAAAAAAAAAAACCAAAAAAAAAAAAAAAAAAAAAAAAAAAAAAAAAAAAGAAGCAAAATCCAACAATATACTGTATACAAGAAACACATCTAACTCAGAAAGAAACCCATAGACTGAAAGTAAAAGGCTGTAAAACAATTCTCCATGTGACAGGAAACCACAAAAAAGTAGGAGTGGCTATCTTACTTGGAGACAAAATAGATTTCAAACCAAAACTAATTAAGAGAGATGAAGACACTACATTCTTGTAAAGGGAACAATCAAAGAAGAAATGACACTCATAAATATTTATGCACCAAATTGTAGTGCACCCAACTATGTAAAACAAATATTAATGGACATGAAAAGCCAGATAAGCACTAATACAATAGTAATGGTGAGCTCAATACCCCACTGTCACAAATAGATCAATTGGACAAAAGATTAATAATGAAATTCATGAACTAATCCAAACTTTTTAACAAATGGACTTAATAGATGTCTACAGAGTATTTCACCCCCACAAAGTCAGAATGTACATTCTCTCAGCTGCTCACGGATCATGCTTCAAAATAGGCCACATGCTACTGCATAGAGCATGTTTAAGTAAATACAAAGGAATTGAAGCTATCCCTTATATACCATCAGACCACAGTGGCTTGAAATTGGAGATCAGTAGCAAAGGAAATTTCAAGAACCTCACAAACACATGGAAATTGAACAACATTCTTCTGAGTAACCCATGGGTTACAGAAGAAGTTAAAGAAGAAATTAAACATTGCCTACAATTTAATGATATGCTAGTACAATGTACAGGAAACTATGGAACATAATGGACAGTTCTATGAGGGAAATTCATAGCAGTGAAAGTCCATACTAGGAAAACACAGTGAGCTCAAAATAAAACAACCTAATGCTGAACCTCAGACCACTAGAAAAAGAGAAGTAAGATAAACCCAAAGCTCATACAATGGAAGAAATTATAAGGATTAGAGCAGAAATTAATGCAATGGAAACTAAGATAATGATAGAATCAAAGAGTGTGTTTTTGAAAGAACAAATAAAATTGACAAGCCCTTAGCCACCTTCTCAAAAAAAGGATAGAAAAGGTTCACATCAATGCAATCAGGATGAAAAGGGGAAATCACCATAGATTCTGAAGAAATTCAGAAGATAATAAACACCTACTTTGAGAACTTGTACTCCAATGAGGTGGAAAACACAGAAAAAATGGATAGATTCATAGACACATATGAATTCCAAAGTTGAACAAAGAAGATGTAAAAATGTTAAACACCCCAATATCAATATGTGAAATTGAAAATGTAATTAAATACCTACACACAAAGAAAAGTCAAGGTCCTGATGTCTTTACCACTGCATTCTACAAGACTTGCAGAGAAGAGTTAATTGCTGTTTAATGAAATCAACAGGGAAGCAATACTCCCAAATTCATCCCTGGATACAACCACTACATTGCTTTCCCTAAGTTGATAAAGACCCAACCAAAAAAGAGAACTACAGACCAAACTCCTTAATGAGTATTGATTCAAAAATTCTCAATAAGGTACTGGGAAACAGAGGATCATCAAGAAGAACATACACACTAACCTAGTTGGATTCATCCCAGTGATACAAGGATGGTTCAACGTATGTAAATCAATAAATGTAATACACTGCATTGACAGACTTAAGGACAAATAACAAAGTCATCTCAATAGATGCAGAAAACCATTCAACAAAATCCAATACCCATTCATGATGAAAACCCTACAGAAAATTCGAATAGATGTTTTTTTATCTCAAACTGATAAACGTATTTATGAGAAACCAGCTTAAGCCACCTCATCTTTGGCAAAGGATCCAAATACACTCAATAAAGGAAAGATTGCCTCATTAACAAATGGTGCTGGAAAAACTGGATTTCAACTTGACAAAGGTTAAAGCTAGAACTGTCTTTTTCCCCATTCCCCAAACTAAAATCAAAGTAGATTAGAGACCTAAATAAAAAACAGAAACACTAAACCTGCTGGGAAATCGGTTAAGTAAAATTCTTGAGGACATTGGCATAGGGTAAAATTTTACAAACAAAACGTCAGCAACATGGGAACTAGCTGAAGGAATCACTGACTGGAATCTCATCTTACTGAAAAGCTTCTGCACACCAAGAGAACCAACCAACAGAACAAAAAGACAACCTACAATATGGGAAAGAATTTTTATTGGCTGTTTCTCAGACAAAAGACTACTTTCTAGTGTATGTAAAGAACTTTAAAAAATCAGCCCCTCCAAATTTAAAGACCCAACTCAAAAATGGTCATCTGAAATGAATAGACATGTTTCAGATGAACAATTCAAGGCAGGTAAGAAACATATGAAGAAATGTTTAACATTGCTGATCATCAAGAGATGCAGATGAAAACAACAAGAGTCCATCTCAGTGCACAAAGAATAGCTGCTATCATGGAATCAAACAACAACAAATGCTGGTAAGGCTGTAGGGAGAAAGGAACACTTCTCTGTTGTTGGGAATGTAGACTAGTGCAACCAGTATGGAGAGCAGTGTGGAGATTCCTTAAACAACTAGTACTTGAGGTCCCATTTGACCCTGCTATTCCCCTAACCTATATATACATGAAAGAATTAAAAGATTCATAACACAATGACATATGTGAACACATGTTTATAGCAGCTCAGTTTGTAATAGCTAAATCTTAAAAGCACCCCAAATGTCCATCAATGGGAGACTGGATAAAGAATATGTTTTTTTTTAATAAAATGGAGTATTATCCAGAAAGAATGATAAATTTGAGTCATTTATACTCAAATGGATGTACCTTGAGGTAAAGTACATAGGACAGAGATGTGTAAACACCATATAGTTTCTTTAGTATGAAAAACTAAAGGTGTAAATTAGTTCCAAAATGCATGACAGGTAATGTGAAATAGGAAGAAAACATGCAAAAGGAAAAGGAAAAGAGAGGGTAGGTGAAAGTAGAGAAAGAAAAAGTTTGATAGTTAAAAAAAAAGAAGCAATGCTTATGTTACAGGGAGTGGGGGTTGAAGGGAGGGCAGAGAAAAAGCGAAAAAATGAGAATCAAGATGTGTCATATACATGTAACAAATTCTCAATGTTGAATGTGATCATAATGTATGTATAAAAAGTACCAATGAAGTTAAAAATGAAATAAAAAATAAAAACGTGAATTGTCTCTGAAGTTACATATATTGCACAAGATCCTATTTGCTATAAGATTTTAATTGGTCTTTTATTATTGTATCTTTTTAACTGAAAAAGGAAAAGTATCTATGGTATACAGCATGATGTTATATGTATTCAGTATGGAATGTCTAAGTCAAGCTCATTAATATATGCATTATCCCAGGTGTTTATTTTTATAAGAATACTTAAGATCTTAAAATTTTTTCACATACATATCACATTGCTATTAACTATAGTATAATATACAGTGGGTATCATGAAGTTTCTCGCATTTAATTATAATGTATTTATGAATTAAATAATTATCTTAACTTTTGGGAATAAAGCTGTAGTTAACATGTTCATTCAGGTGTTTCTGTTTGTGTTCAGTTTTGAGACTGAGTCTCACTATGTTGTTTAGGCTGGTTTCAAATTTATTGCAATCCTCCTGCCTCTCCCTGCCATGTGCTAGATTACAGGTATGCACCACCATGCCTGGTCTGATTTCATTTTCTTTGGGTATAAACTCAGTATTAGGACTGCTGGATCATGTTATAGTACTATTTTTATTAATTTGATGAATCACTATAATGTTTTCATAATGGTTATACTTATTTACAAGCCTACCAATAATGTTTGTGTTCCCTTTTCCCCATATATTCACCAAACTAGTGATCTTTAATTAATCAAAAAGATAGATGCTCTTCTACAAAATGTGAGGTAAAATGCCATTATGATTTTAATTTACATTACACTGATGATTAGTGATGGTGAACATTTTTTCTCTACCTGTTGGACACTTTTATGTAATTTGTCCATTTTTAATCAGATTGTTTTCCTGTTATTGAGCTTGAGTTCTTCATAGATTTTAAATGCTGGCCTCTTACAAGTTAAAAAGTCAATATCCTTTAAATTAATTGGTAGAAATACACACACACACACACACACACAATGGAATACTATTCAGCAATTTTAAGAAATTCTCTCACTTATGACATGTTATTGTAGAGGACGTTATGCTAAATGAAACAAGCCTGGTATAGTAAAGCAGATACTACATAATCTTGCTTCTATGTAGACCATATCTGTGTATTAAAAGCTAAAACCCATTGATGGGAAAAATGAAAAACTCAACTGGAAAGATATCTTGTAATAATGGATTGAAAATGAATAGGGCTAAAAATGTCCCTACTACCCAAATTGATAAATGTATTTAATGCGATCTCTACAAAAATTTCAATGAAAATTCTTACAGAAATAGGAAAAAAAATCCTAAAACTATATGAAACTACAAAAGACTACAAATAAAGAAAGTAGAAAGGAAAAATCTGAAGGCATTACACTCCTCAATGTTAAAATACACTCATCAGAATATCATGGTACTGGGCTGGAGATTTAGCTCAGTGGTCCCAGTGCCTGCCTAGCAAACACAAGGTACCTGGTTCAATCCCTAGTAGCCACATACCACAAATGCTGGGCATGGTGGCTCATGCCTGTAATCCCAGCACTCAGGAGGCAGAGGCAGGAGGATTGCGGAGTTCGAGGTTTGCCTGGGCTACATAGTGAGCTCAGGGCCAGCCTGAATTACAAAGAGAGACTGTCTCAAAAAAAGAAAAAAAAATCATGGTACTGGCATAAAAACAGATACATAGACCAATGGCTCAAAATAGAAAGTCCAGAAACTGAAACATTTACAGTCAATAGATTTTAAACAGGAATGCCAAGAAGACACCCCAGGGAAAAGATAGTCTTCTCAATGAATGTTGTCAGGAAAACCAGATGCACGAAGAATGCAGAAGATTGAAACTGGACCCTCATCTCATATTATATAATCTACTCAAAATGAATTAAAATGTTCTATATAAGATCTTAAACACTAATTACTTTCTTACCAAGTTCTTAGCTGCCATCAACTATTTATAGCACATCTTAGCTTAATTCTAATGAGTTACATGAGCAATTGTAATTCTGAATTTTATGACAAGGCTCAGAATAGATTTTGTTGAAACAGTTTCCCTATGTCTCTCATGCTAACATCTCTTGATGAAAGAGAAATCCAGAAAAGCATATTACTTGCAAAAAACTGATGTATGATCTCACAAGTTTTTCATGTTTTCATCATTTCACAAGCACACATGTTCATATACACATACACAAATATGAAGAGATGGAAAAAATTCTATTTCAAGGGTATTTTATTACAGAATTATTTATTTTCCTAAGGTTTTTCCTCCTTTTGTTTTTTTGGACATTACTAATTCAACACTTTGCAAAATTATTAAAATAATTCTTGGTGGGCCAGAGATTTACCTCAGTGGTTCCAGCACCTGCCTTGCAAGCGCAAGGCCATGAGTTTGATCCCAGTAACCACATACAATGCTGGACGTGGTGACTCACGCCCACCAGCCATCAATACCACATACCACCTACCACAGTGCCAGGCTTGGTGGCTCATGCCTGTAATCCCAGCACTCGGGAGGCAGAGGCAGGAGGATTGCTGATTTCGAGGCCTACCTGGGCTACATAGTGAGCTCAGAGCCAGCCTGAACTACAAAGCGAGACCCTGTCTCAAAAAAAAAATTGTTAAATATAAATCAACATATTGTGAAAACATTAAAAAGTCTCATAAAAAGAATATTTTTGCATATTCTTAAAAATAATTATCTGAAGAATGTATTAAAAAGAATAGTACTGTTGTGTGAATGTTCAAAATTCTCCAAAGGCCAATGTGTTATTGAAGCTATTGGGAGGTGGTAGAAACTTTAAGATTTATGATTTAGCACGAGATTTTAGATAACTGAGTACTGTGTACCCTGAAAGGGAAATGTCAGCCCTAATCTTTTGTTTCTCTCTTTTTTGTTCTCCATTATGTGGTGTGTGGTCTTCCTCTATTATGTACTTCCACCATGATGTACTTGCTGTCTTGTCATAGCCCAAAGCAACATTTAATCATGGGCTAAAACCTCTGAAACCATGAGTTCCCAAATTTTTTTTGTTTTGGTTAGGTTGACTGTCTCAGATATTTCAGTAACGGAAACCCGATTTAAACTAACAGATATTATAAATATTTTGCCTATGTGAACCTACTACTCTATTTTTCTTCCTCTCTACTATTATTCATGATTATATTGCTATGGATCTGCCTTCTTCCCATTGAAAACTTATGAGCCTAGTCTAAAATATCAGTTCCTTCCATAAGAATACAGCATTCATTCCTTCATGCTTCTCTAGTAATTTCTTCTTACTGTTCTTGAGGTTCTTGATTTTCTGATGTGTTGTCCCGCACTAGGATGTAATTTGCATGCAGGTAAGGATCCTTTCAACTATGTCTCTTTAGAACCTACTGTAGTGCCACAGAGTAGGCTCAGTAACCATTTCCTCAAATTATTCAATTTAACCTAATATGAACTGAAAGACAGTAACTTACATGTAGAAGGTATATGTGATTAGAATTAAAGCTATTTCCTTTTTTCTAGTTCTTCATAACTAGCCTGTATCTGAATGGAAATGTTTACCTAGACTTTTACAGTTAGAAGGTTTTTTAACCTTCAAGAGGTTTTTCTATCCCCATGCTAGGAATATACTCAAAAGAATTTTAAATATCACATTGGAAAGACAAATGCACACCCTTGTTCATAGCAGCTCAGTTCATGATAGCTCAAACTTGGAAACAACCCAAGTGCCCATTAATTGGAGAGTGGATAAAGAAGATATGGTGGGTTTTTTTGTTTGTTTTTTGAGACAGGGTCTTGCTTTGTAGTTCGGGCTGGCTCTGAGCTCACTATGTAGTCCAGGCAAGCTTCGAACTCAGCAATCCTCCTGTCTCTGCCTCCCGAGTGCTGGGATTATAGGCGTGAGCCACCACGCCCAGCAAGATATGTTTTTTTATAAAATGGAGTATTATTCTGCCATAAGGAATGACAAGACTGATTCATTTATGTGCAAATGGATACACTTGGAGGACATGCTAATGAGTGAAATAAACAGATCACAGATAGGCAAATACTGGATCTTCTCTTTGATATGAGTACCTCTAAATGCAAATGAGCTCTAGAAAGTATGACTTTTTTTTTCCTTTTTGAGACAGGGTCTCACTTTGTAGTTCAGGCTGGCCCTGAGCTCACTATGTACTCCAGGCAAGCCTCGAACTCAGCAATCCTCCTGCCTTTGCCTCCCAAGTGCTAGGACTACAGGCATGAGCCACCACGCCTGGCATTGTGGTATGTGGTATTGATTGCTGGTGGGCATGAGTCTCCATGCCCAGCATTGTATGTGGTTACTGGGGATCAAACTCAGGACCTTGCACTTGCAAGGCAGGTGCCGGAACCACTGAGGTTCCGGCCCAAGTATGACAGTTTTTGTAGAATGGGAAATTTCCAAAGAAAATTTGGTGTGGAAATGTAATGAGGGGAAGGAATAAATATGATTCTGAAAGAAAATAAAAGAGCATGTATATAGGGGGTGGGGAGGTGTGGGTGGGTGGGGATATGGGTAAAAATGAGAATTGACTGTGTCATATATTGGTACAAATTCCCCAATGTTATGTGTGATTGTGAGATGTATATAAATTATACCAATAAAAAATTCAGTTTAAAAAAATAATAATTCACGATGGGGGTGGTGGCTCATGCCTGTAATCCCAGCACTCAGGAGGCAGAGGCAGGAGGATTGCTGTGAGTTTGAGGCTTGTCTGAGCTACATAGTGAACTCAGGGCCAGCCTGAACTACAAAGTGAGACCCTGTCTCAAAATAATTTTTTTAATTAAAAATTATTAACAATAGCACTCTACTGTATGAAGAGTGCTCATTTCAGTGATTTTACTCTTTATCTTAGTGGGATTTGTTTTTAGAATTATTTCCTGTTAACATAGCAAAAAAAATACTATTTTAAAAGTCATATTAACCTTACCTCACAACTCTGACTTATGAAACAAGTTTATGGGTATACTTTGAGATGAAACAAATTAAATATAGAACTTTAGAAAATTCAAACTAAAAGTTTCAAAATACTTTAATACTAGGCCAGAGATTTAGCTCAGTGGTTCCGGTGCCTGCCTCGCAAGCGCAAGGTCCTGAGTTCGATCCCCGATAACCACATACAATGCTGGCCGTGGTGGCTCATGCCCACCACTAATCAATACCACATACCACAGTGCTGGGGCGTGGTGGCTCACATCTGTAATCCCAGCACTTGGGAGGCAGAGACAGGAGGATTGCTGAGTTCCAGGCTTGCCTGGGCTACATAGTGAGCTCAAGGCCAGCCTGTACTACAAGGGAGACCCTGTCTCAAAAAAAAAAAAAAAAAAAACTTTAATACTGACACAAAGATATTATTATTCTAAATTTTAAAATTTATAATAAATTAGGTGTCATGGCAAGATACTTTACTGCTATACTTATTTTTGATAGCCGTTTTTCTGATTAAAAATGCTTTATTTGCAAAGCGAGACCCTGTCTCAAAAAAATGCTTTATTTGAAGAGAAATTTCATGTATATTTTTAAATAATGTATATGACAAATTGGTAAATTAGATTACAAATATTATACTGTGTGTTCTATGTATACCAACTTCGATTACTACAACTACAATCTAGATGCTACATTATGGAAGACACTGATGTCAGAAAGATTAAATAGCTGGATATTGATATCATAGGGCATTTTTATTCTAAATTTTCTTAATATTTATAATCTATAAATTTTTCAATTTAAAATTGCTAAATATATTCTGATTTTCCAACATGGGAGTTAGTTTAATAAATAGAAATACTATTGGTATCTCATTTGCTATGATTAATATCATTACAACAATTAGAATTCAGAATTCACTACACTATAAATTGAAGCAAGCATGCATATGAAATCAGTTTTAGACGTGATTGGGAAGACTACAACATTTTTAAAACCTGAAGTCATAAACTTTTAAAATATCACCATGTTCTCACTAACTGAACTGTGAACTATGGCACTACTTTAAGTAGGGAGAAAGCAATGATAGCTGAGAACAGAGGTGTTGAAGCCAGATTACCCAGGTAAAAATTCCTGTTAAAACAATTCCTGCTTAAAAAAAAAAAACACACACACACAATTCCTGCTTTAACCCTTAACCACTAGATTGGCCAGTTTCTTGACTTGTTCTCTTAAGTAGTACTTCTTTTATTTTTTTACTCCCTTGAGTCCTCCATTTTATCTTCCTTTTGCCCTCAGTATCATAGCTTTCCAAGCATACTTTACTTTTTTTTTTCTTTAGTATTTTTCCCAGAGGTAATTTTCTAATATGTGCCACTCACCATCATCTATATGTGGACTACATTCAAGACTCTTCCTCCAGCAATAAGCTGTCTCCACAGATTCCACTGAAATATTCAATTTCCTGATGGCCATAACCAACCAGAACTCTCAACTTGTAAGAAATATATATTAATTCTTATTGTAGTTTCACTAATCAGATAATATACAAAATTCCTATCATATCACATAAGATATATAATGATTTAGTTCTTATCTCTAGATTCTTCCAGCATTATACTGAATTGCTTGTGGTATTTTACTATGAGATATACTAGTTCCTGCTCCTGTTATTCTAGAATAACCTGTAAGTACAATACAAACTAACCACTTTAATTTGCAATTTTTTACCTCAGTGGGTTATTTCCTTTCCCTAAAAAAAACTTCCCTGGTTATTATTACAACAGGCTTTCTTTTTCCCAGAACCTGTATGTTTCATGCATATTGTGTGATAGAAAAAATTTATTAGTATTTTTTAAAGAACCAAGTAAGAATACATCATATCAATTCAAGACTGAAGCCTAATTCGTTCTTCAGAATTGAAATCATACAATTACTATTGTAAAGTATGCCTTTATCATGTATATAAGAGTACAAAAGGATCAAATGAGACTTTATAATTTGTGAAGGTAAGAAGGCAGCAATGGAATCCAATGTGACCCCTGACTTTAGTTATTTATCAAACGTCATGAAACCCAGAAAGAAAAACATTAAATGGCACATGGCATTCAGGAAACCTTATTAATGCATGTTGTATATAATGGAGATAGAAGAAGAAAAAAAATAAAAAGAGTAGCTCATGGCTTTTGAGGCACAATCACATGACTTGTTCATTAGTATTGCTTAACTAATGGGAAAGATCATTAGTTATATATAACATGATTGTTATGTATATTTAAATTGTACCTATACATTTTTTAGAATTTAATTCTTTATTGGTACAATTTATATACATCTCACAATCACACACAACACTGGGGAATTTGTACCAATATATGACGCAAGTCAATTCTCATTTTTACCCATATCCCCCCCCACACCTCCCCACCCCCTATATACATGCTCTTTTATTTTCTTTAAGAATCGTATTTATTCCTTCCCCTCATTACATCGCCACACCAAATTTCCTTTGGAAATTTCCCATTCTACAAAAACTGTCATACTTTCTAGAGCTCATTTGCATTTAGAGGTAGTTATACTAAAGAGAAGATCCGGTTTTTCCTATCTGTGATCTGTTTATTTCAATGCCCATCATTTGGAGACTGGATAAAGAAGATGTGTTGTTTTTTAATAAAATGGAGTATTATTCTGCCATAAAGAATGACAAGATTGATTCATTTATGTGCAAATATACCTATAAAATTTTTTAAAAATGAAAAGTTAGGGGCCGGAGGGTTAGCTCAGTGGTTCCGGCGCCTGCCTCGCAAGCGCAAGGTCCTGGGTTCGATCCCCGGTAACCACATACAATGCTGGGCGTGGAGACTCATGCCCACCAGCCATCAATACCACATACTACAGTGCCGGGCGTGGTGGCTCACACCTGTAATCCCAGCACTCGGGAGGCAGAGACAGGAGGATTGCTGAGTTCGAGGCTTGCCTGGGCTACATAGT
>PVIC010005894.1:0-56053 GCA_004025085.1 Thryonomys swinderianus
GGAAGGTAGGCATTTTCAATCCCTTTCCCTACAAAAGAAAACTAAGGAAGAATAAGCCTATACTCTTGTAAAATGAATGTGATAATACAATGACTGGTCAAATTTTTGGACTTTACGGAAATTAAAGAACAAATGGGCTAAGCAGCAGAAGAGAACTGGAACTCAGGAATAAGACTCTCAAGAATGCTCATTTCTAAGGTTCTGCACATACCTGCTGGAATCCTACAGGAGTGTTTTATAAGTCACATTACTTTTCCCTAAACACATAAAACAATCACAGTATACCTATAGTTATGTAAATTTTACCCTCACTTGGTTATAGCTTAAATGTCTTTCCACACTGATGCCAGTGTTGCAATCTGAATCTTATTTTTGAAGGGTGAAATAATTTGTATTAATAGATATGTGCTGTAGTCAGTAACTAAAATGTTCACACGTTTAGATACACCTATCATGGACTGAAATCATGAGTGAAAATAAATGTTTTCTTCTTTCAGCTGTAAATGTCAGGCAATTTGTCCTAGCAATAAAAAGCTGACCAACACAGTGTGCTTCAGTGCCACTATACCTATTATCTCTGGCCAGTTATCATTCCTGATTTCTTTGTGCCTATAGTATGCTGGCCATTTTTAGATTTTGAAGACTTATTCTTGGACCAGACTCTATATTCCAAAAATAGGGCAAATAAATCTTTTAATGCATGAATGTAGCCAGCTATATTTCCCAAGAAACCTAGACTTGAACAAAAACTAAAGTTATGTGATAAGTAAACATCTCTTTAGTGAACAAAGTTAATAATCTGGCGTTTTGAGAGCAAGACTGAGGCCTATCTGTATTCGCCAGAGTCGAATTTGGAAGCTGATATGAGTATCCACTGATATCTTTTGTTCTTTGAGTTTTACTAAGAATTCTTACTATTGGAACACTTTCCCTGGATTTTCTATTTTCATTCTTTTGAACTAATTTAAAGATACTGTGAAGTTTAATGACAGTTTTTGAGAGTTAAGAAAGTAGAATTTCTTCCTTCATACCATCTTGAGTCACATCTGTACCCAAGCAAGCAGTTTTAGAGAATATCCTTTGATAGAGCTACAAGTATGGGTGAAAAGGGCAACAATTTGATTGACAGCAAAACCTAGTATGTTTGGTATTTGATTGTGGAATTGGACAAAAAATTTGATTTCCATAATTTTTTTTCCTGAAATGCATACTTTTGGTAGAATGTAAAGTGGGATTTTTTTCACTCCTAACATTAAAAATAGAAAACATTCACTAGCATTGTGATATTCTAGTATTACTCAGCTTCATATGTTGCCAGCCATTCATGCCTTGCAGGAGAGTAAACAACTCAATATCATTTGATTGATTGATTGATTGATTGATTGAGACAGGGTCTCACATTGTAGTTCAGGCTGGCCCTGAGTTCCCTATGTAGCTCAGGCAAGCCTCGAACTCACAGCAATCCTCTGCCACCCAAGTGCCAAGGGCTAAGATTACCGTCGTGAATTACCACACCCAGCATTGTGGTATGTGGTTACTGGGGATCGAACTAGGGACCTTGTATTTGCCAGGCAGACACCAGATCCACTAAGCTAAATCCCTGGCTTTCAGTAGTATTTTAAATTAGATTTTAGTGATTTTGACTCATAAAGCTGTCAAGATGATAGGTACACAAGCCATTGTTGACTACTGTGGGATTCCTAACACACTGGGAAATTTGATTTCTTATTTTACAGTAAACGCAAAGGCTTCATTAAATCAACATTGACATGGGTATCCCCACCATTATTATCCACTAACCCCAAAATAATAATAAAATGGTGATGACGATGATGTAAAAATGAGTAGAACTGAATGAGGCTAATAGTAGGAATAGGGGGGATTTTAGTTCTTGGTGCTGAGACAAAATGCACTTAAAATTAAAAGAACAGATGTTTGTTTTGACTTCAGGTTGTAGAGGTTTCAGTCCGTAGTTGTCTGGCTCCAAGACAGAGTGGTATGACAGAGGGACACCGCAGAGGAGAAGCAATCCATGGCAAAAGGCAGTTAGTAGCCAAGCAGCAGCACCCAAGTTTGCCTCTGTATTCCATCCAGACTTTTGACCCTCTGGGTGGTGCTAACCCGCCTGTCTTGGGGGAACTCAACCCCCGAATCACATAGTTTATGTTATTTTTTACTTTTATTTTTTGCAGTCCTGGGGATCAAATTTCAGCCCTTATGTCTGCAAAGTAGGTGCAATACCACTTGAGCTAAATCCCCAGCCTCACATTATTATTATTATTATTATTATTATTGAGACAGGATCTTGCTTTGTAGTTCAGGCTGGCCCTGAACTCACAATGTAGCTCAGGTAAACCTCTAACTCAGGAATCCTCCTGTCTCTGCCTCCCAAGTGCTGGGATTACAGGTGTGAGCCACCATGCCCAGCACTGTGGTATGTGGTACTGATTGCTGATGAGCATGAGTCACCACACCCAGTATTGTTGTATGTGGTTACTGGGGATCGAACCAGGGACCTTGCGCTTGCCAGGCAGGTGCTGGAACCACTGAGCTAAATCTCTGGCCCTTCACATTATTAATTTTTTTGAGACAGGGTCTCGCTTTTATAGTTCAGGCTGGCTCTGAGCTCACTATGTAGCCCAGGCAAGCCGCGAACTCAGCAATCCTCCTGTCTCTGCCTTCCGGATGTTGGGATTACAGGCGTGAGCCACCACGCCCGGCACTGTGGTATGTGGTATTGATTGCTGGTGGGCATGAGTCTCCATGCCCAGCATTGTATGTGGTTACCAGGGATTGAACTCAGGACCTTGCGCTTGCAAGGCAGGCACCAGAACCACTGAGCTAATCCTCCAGCCCCCTCACATTATTTTTTAATAAATATTATTTTATTTTAGCCCATTCCCCTCTAAACGCCTCACCCCCTCCCTATGTACAAAAGTATTGTTTCCATTTTTGCTTCCTGTTTTCACTTTTCTTCTTATCCTTTCCTTCCTTTCTCCCTTCCATTCTTCCACCCTTGTTCCACTTTCCATTTGAACACTTACTTCCTTTTTCCCAACATCTATTATACATTTCCTCATTTCCACTTTCAGTTTTTCACACCAGAGAAACAATGTGTCTTTTAAACATGCATGTCTGATTTATTTCGCTTAAGAATATGGTCTCAAGGTCCATTCATTTACTATAAATGTCTGAAGCTCATATTTTAATTATGGAATGATTTTCCCCAAAATTATGTGGAGTGGCTTCCAACAATCTGTATATTTATTCTTAGATATTCTTTTCTTTGACCTAAGAAAAGAAAAAAATTTAAATCCTATTTAAATGAATGTAAGGACCCCTAAGAGCAGTAATGTCTAAAAATTACATATTTAATCCCATAATTACATGCTCTAGACCCACCTACCTCCAACTACAACTAGGACCACGTGAGGCTTTGGGAGGCATTCGTTATCATAAGGCTATTACATTTAGGTATTAACATTTATTACAGGACTTTTGGCAAACTGTGTCAGGCCGATTCACAGTAAAGATATGCCTCTGAGGAGAATTAGACCTCCGTTATCTTTCGCTGGACCATGCAGGACAAAGTTTAGGCTCAAGTTTGTCATGTGTGAATTGAAAGGATTGAATTAGAACGATGATATTTTTTAAATCTCAGGATTTTCAGGTTCTCTCTCTGGGAAGAGAAAGGATTAGAACCATGGGAGCTCTTGATCAACTTATGTATTTGGCCTTTTTGCAATGTTTCCTTTGAGAAATGTTTTGTACCTGGAATACAGTGAACTTTCAAGTTAGTTTTATTTTAAAACCAAAGTCTTGAGTTATGACCCAAATACTGGCTGCTTGTGCTTCCAGATGGTCTCAGATACAGATTTAACCCTTAAAGTGTTCAGGAAGGAAGATTACAACATCCTTCCTTGTGTGGGGTTAATTGAGAAATCTTAGGCTAATTCCTCTAAAGACACCGAGATCTGCTTAGAAGAAAATGTGGCCAAAAATTATACAGAAGCAAGACTCTGAAGGCTGTCTGGAGGAAGCTGGCTGACATGAGTTGCAACCAGCCCTCACAAATGAATTAAGCTTACAAGTCAAGAGTCCACTCCATTAAAAAGTCAAAGTCTGACAATGACCGTACTTGAAGGTTTCATAGGATTTCTTTCAAAATTTTAACATCCTTTTAGAATAATATGGGTTGTTGGTTTCTCTTCAATTGCGTCTATTAAGTTGAGATAAAGTCCATCTATTCCACCTTTCTGTAGGGCTTTGATCACGTATCAGTGTTGGATCTTGTTGAATGCTTTTTCTGCGTCTATTGAGATGACCATGATTTTTGTCCTTGACTCTGTTAGCAGAGTGTATTACGTTTATTGATTTATGTATGTTGAACTATCCTTGCTTCCTTGGGATGAATCCAACTTGGTCAGGGTATATAATCTTCTTGATGACTCTCTGTGAATGAGCTCTAGAATATATTATAGATATTGTGAAATAGAAAATATTCAAAGGGAAATGGGGTGTAGGGGCAACAAGAGGGAGAGGAAATATGATGGTAATTTAAAAAGGGAAAGAAAGTTTATGCATATAGGAGTGGGATGGGTGGGGAATGGGAAAAATGAGAGTTAAATTGTGTCATGTACTGGTACAAATTCTCAGTGTAGTGAGTGATCAAGATGTGTGTATATAATGTACCATTAAAGATTCAAATTAAAAAAATTGTAACATCCAGTGACTTTCCATGGTCTATAACTTAACCTTACTTTCTGCATTTATACTGAGATAAGCTCCTGAGGAACATTTTCACAGAAGAGAGAAAGTCACAGTAGCTGGTGGTCAGAGTTTTCTGAGTTGGGATCAGAGGCGGCCCAAGATGCTTCGTGTACGTGTGTGTCTATGTGGATTTGCAAGGGAAGCACTGTTTTCCCAAGCAGTAAGTTTCTCAGTGCTTCACCCTTGGACTTAACAAAGCCTGGACCACTACTTTTGTGGGGAGAATTTCCATCTAAGAAAACTTAACAATTTTCACTTCAGAAATGTCATCTCTTTCTAAAAAGAATATTTCACGCCACTTTTCAGGAAATAAGTCTGAAACTTTAATAATTTCACTGGCCACAGCTCCCCAAATAAAATGTAGTCTTAAAAAGTAGGAAAAATGTGGTTTTTTGATGATGATCTTATCAGATATGAAGAAACTAAATATAAAACATCATATGCCTTGGCTCTTCCCTTAGTCCTCACTTGTAAATTTTTACTGGAGTTTTTCCAAAGAACTCTCTTAACAATGTCAAAAGAAATTTTAGGACATTCTTTCAACAGCCCTTTAAAATATTAGGAAGTACAAGCATCACTAATTTGAACTGACTGAAAGAGAGAACAGCTGTTGTTTGGTATTATTACTGTAAAGCTCAGATATAATCTCATTTTGGATTAGGAATGAGCACAGAGAAGGTTGGAGAGCCTGTTTGGAATCTTTATTATTGAGACCAGTAGGGTTTGAAGCTTGAGAGAAAGTGTCCTTTTCCTTTCACTAAATTTTCAACCATTAAAGTCAAAATGAAGCCCCAAGAAGTACTGGAAATAGTTGTCATAAAGGTGGAAAACATAGGGTTGACAACTGGGCCTAGAGATCTTGGCATTTCCATGTAGTCCTGACTGTGGCAATCTAGGTAGCTGTGTACAGTGGGAGCAGTTTCCCAGAGATTGGAGGCAGAAGACAAAGCAAATGTAAGCAAGTACTGATGGTAGGTTGAGGACTAAGGGACTGGGAGAATGGATTTGCCCACGGACATGCCTTAGTAATCACTGAAATTTCTCATCTTGTGAGTGACGCTGGCCAAGAATAAGTCTAAAATGTTGTAGGTGTCGATCTTATGAACCACTGTTGGAACTGGGAGAGATTTTATTCAAGATAGAGGAATATAAAATATATCAAGAGAATTTAGATGCCCAGTGAGTTCTAATTAGGCATACTTTTATCTAACTGGGAAAACCAGAACAAGTGTGAGGTACCTGGTTGGAATGATGAATAGTATGGGGACTAAGAAAAGGTCTTGGTGCATTTACCAAGATGTGCAAAGTTTTGCCCTTTCTTTGATCTCCATAATCCTTTGAAAGGAATCTTCTTTTTCGAAGGCTCTGACTTGGCTCAAGCTTGTTTCTTTGCTGGGCAGTATCTATAAAATGTGTATATTGTAGTTTGGAAAGATGCTCCGAAGATTTTCTCCAGGTAAAAGTCTTTTCATTCAGTGTAAGGCAGGTGCAGATTGCCTGCACTTTCTGTGAGTTTTAACTCTCCTGATTGCTTTTTAAATAGAAAGAGGGTGAGTATGATGTTTCTCTTAAAACTGAAAATTTCTAAGAAGGCAGGCTATGGTAGGAACAAAGTCAAAACCACTGTGTGTTTGTATTTTTAGAATAATAAAGTAGTTGGTTGTTAAATTGGGAACACTGTGTAGTATATATCCTAGTGCTATTTTGTAATTCCCTTAAGCCTTGCTAAAAGATCTGTAATCCTGTATTGAGAGAAGATTATGTTCTCATGAAGAACAGAAGAGAGAGAGTCTGATAAGATGGGCCTGTTCCTCCAACTTTAGTAGCTCTAACTTCTGATTTTTAGGTTATCTCCAGGAAATAAAGCTTCAAGGTGAGACCATGTGGAACATTTTTCACTAACTTGGGGAAGGCCAGAAAAAAAAGAGAAAACAAAGCTTTAGAATATAAGACAGGCTTAATCGAAACCAGAGAACCATGTCCTATCTGAGACTAGGAAGAGAAGGAAGAACTTGATAGTACCTTGTCATAAATGCCCAGCCCGCTGTTCCCCCAGTGGCTTCTACTGAATGGGAGAACTGTGGTTCTCCGAAGGAAAGACAATAAATCTGATGAGGGATTTGCCTGGAACCAGGAGTGTACTCTGACCTCGGGAGAGGGGTTTTACCTTCTCAGGAAGCTTGGCCACATCCTTTGTGTACTCTGGATGACTAATATTTATTATAGAGCCATGTGATAGAAGGTGAACAAAGGTTGTGCCTGGTCACCTTGTGTCCATCGCCACAGTTGCACTTCTGATGAAATGTGACATATTGCTGGTCAATTTCAGCAACTTTAGAGGCAGCCACAGTGTTATTTTATAAATACAGCTCAAAGTCCTTGAGCTGTATTTATAAGCATTACAACAGCTTCTCAAACATGTCATATACTACTCACTCTCGCTCTTGGGTGCTTAAGGATTCTCTCAGCACCTCTCTTGCCATTCTGGCTGTGCTTTGATTGGTTGAAAATGATGTCATGATATTGTTTACTTAGCGAAGGCAAAAATATGAGTGTGATGTGCGTGTCCACGTTGCGTTAGGTAACAGGAGAAACGTAGCTCATAAATCTCAAGCCATGTTGTACTCACTTACTATGAGGCTCTGATGTGGCAACTCAATCAATATATCAACTGGGTGTCCTTTGCTATTTACAACTTTTGCAAGTTTCTGTTTGCCTTGGTTCCTTCTTCTTGAACTATCTTTATAAGTTTAGTACTGCAACCCTACTGTTAACAAGCTGGGTCTTTCTGTAAACACAGAACAATCTACTACACACAATTTGAAAAGAATTTGGCAGACAGGACTCTGCCTTGACAAAGTTTTAAGACAAGTAGTCTTTGTTTATAATCGAGAGCTGAAGTACCAGGTCTTTGCAGTTCATTTTCACCAAGCACAGAATGGAAAGGAAGCATGTGACTAGGTGGCTTTATAAAAATGCTAGCAAATTTAACGAGTTTAGTCTAGGTTAGATACCTCTCTGGGATTCCAAAGAAGTAGAAAACGCTCAATGTAGATTCTGGAGATAACTATTGAAATCAGATTTAACTGAATGTATCTAATCATAAAAGCTACGTGTCAGAGAATAGACCCAAAGTTTTTAAGCAAAGATTAATCCTACCAAAATGTCTTAGAGCCTTTTTTAAAAGAATGATTTCACCCTAGTGTATGTAAGAATAGTATTTTCATAATTAGTTTTATTATAATTTGGAGGTTGAATGACAAAACAAAAGCTAGGAGCTCCAATTATGTAAAATTGGGCTCAGAATCCCAGGGGCATCCTGAGGCAACCCTCAGTCAGGGGCCTTCAGTGCTTTCATATCCTCATTAATTAGTCCACGTGATAAATCTAACAAATATTGATGCTGATGAGGGTCACTGCACGTGATTTTAGCATACTCATTAGAAGCATCTGTGAATCAAAAATATTTCTCAAAGCTAATTCTTGTTTCATTGACAACTTTGGCTGGCTTCGGAGGATTTTGTGAAGCTGCATTATTCTATCAGGGCATTCAGTGTCACTCACTTAAAACTGCTTCCCTAGGCAAAATTCAAAATGTATTATGTTTTTATTATGTCACGTTCATTTTCTAAAAGGCAGATTTACATTATATAGATAAACATAATTGGGATGTATTTGTAGAGACTTTTAAACTTCTTTAGAAAAATGCTTGTAGGCATTAACCAAAAACTCCCTAAAATATCTGAAATCTTGAACTTGGAGATCAAATTACTGAATGTAATTACATTTTAAAAATTCTATGGATTTATCAGTGGTTAATCTGTTTTGTGTTTCATAGACTCAGAGCTTAGCCAAGACCACAGGATCTAAGGATAATCCATGACCCACGATATCAAAGTTATGCTTAGATACTTTCTGTGATGGCAAATAGTGACCCTTCCATCTTCATATGGCTTCAAGAGGAAATTCAGCTGGTTAAACTTGGACAACAGTTTTAACCCTTCAGAGTCTTCATTTTCTCTTAAAAGTATTCAATATTTTTTGAATTTCTATTATGGGTCAGGCCATCCTAAATTTATTTTTTGAGGAGATGGAGACCGAACCAAGGACATAAAGAAACAGATAAGTGATATGAAAAAAGCGTACCACAAAGAAGCTTTAGACAGTGTGAAAAAATATCTGAGACTCTCTCTAAAAGGAAAGCCCAGGACATAAACAGGTATAAAAATATATAAAGCAATTTCAAAATATTCATGCAATTCTGCGAGCACTGAAGAGCCATGGGAATGGTTCCATAGACTTTTTTTTTTTTTTTTTTTTGAGACAGGGTCTCACTTTGTAGTTCGGGCTGGGTCTGAGCTCACTATGTAGCCCAGGCAAGCCTCAAACTCAGCAATCCTCCTGCCTTTGCCTCCTGAGTGCTGGGATTACAAGCATGAGCCACCACGCCCGGCACCTTAGACTTTTTAAGAACACTTTAATCCCATCCAAGTTTGAAGTACTGATTGCCTTTAAAAACTGGTCAGTGATCATTTTCTAGATCAGTACTCGCACTAGTTGCCTCCTGCTCGCTCCCTTTAGAGTTCCTAGACTGAAAATTTCCATGAAGGCAAAGACTGCACTTATTTTGTGTATCTGTTTAGTATATGTGCTGCCGAAGCAAGCACATTGTGCATCTTTTTATACACATCCAACTAGTAGAGATTTCCAACACATATTTTCTGAATAAAGAGGCTATATTCATAAGCTAATGGGGAGTTATTAAAGAAAGTTATGTGCAGTAGTGATATGATTTTTCTTTTCCTTATAGGCCATCTTGGAAACATCATTAGGGTAGCAGTGGAGACATGGATCAAAGGGGACTGAAGTTAATGATCTTTGTAGGAGGGGATGGCACTAATTCATTTAAGCAGTCATGAGGGAGTCAAATAGGTAACATTGAGGACATCATGGGGGAAAGTTGGTGGCTTTCATGGCTAAGACTGGGGAGATGAGGGGGGCAGTTAAGGATCACTGTCTGAGTTCTGGTTTTATATCACTGGTTAAGATAAAACACATGGGAGGGGGAACAGGATTTAGAGGTGGGCTGTGGGTTCAGCTTAGTACACATAGCAGTGACTGTGACTGTGGACAGCTAGATGGTGCGACACTCACTGAGGATTCACCGAAACAACCTGAGTCTGTAGACACTGTAGACATTGCTGCTGACTTCACAACACCTCTTCCACCCCTTTCTCAAACTGGTTTAAGAAATTGACATTACTTCAGGGTAGGTCTGCCTAAATACATACGAATATGCAAAATTCCTGATACAACTTAAGGAAGGACAGATTTATTTTGACTCATGGTTTCAGTCCATGATGAGCTGGCTCTGAGGCAGAAGGACATAGTAGAAGAAAGCTGCTCACCTCATGGAAAATGGGAAGCACAGGGAGAGACAGAACCTGACAAGAAGGTGCCAGGGATAAGACAAAATCCTCAAGGTTATGTTCCCTAGACTCATTCCGTTCAACTAGGTCCTACTTCCTAAGTTTTCATTATGTCTCAATAATGCCCCCAAATTAAGATCTCTGTGATAGACTGACCCATGGGCAAAAGTAGAGCCCTCATAATTGAGTTATCTTCCATGAATCTCATTTCTGACCACATGAGACTTTGTTAAGACACTTTTTGTCTAAAATAAACATCATGTAATTATGAATTTGAGCCTATGACTCAAGATTCTTTTTAAGGTAAAATTCAATCTCTCTTGTCTTCAACAGGTAGCTCTACCTGTTTTAAATTTGCTACTAGTGATTTGTTCATTGCCTTTATTACTATATAACATAGTACATATACAATTGTGGTATACCCTTCTAAAATTGGGACATAGAATTTTGGAAAAGAAGAGGTCATAAAACATCAAGGTCTGCCTTCCCCTGCTTACTTTCAAGGTTATGGTATGTAATGATTGAGGTAAAGCATGTAGTATGGCTAGAACAATTAAGGTTACCTGGTATATTCATAAATAATTTTAATAATTAAAATTATGTACTTATTAAATATCCAATTATGAAAATTCACCAATGTATAGGCCATTCTTTGTTTTATTCTGCCCCTTACTTCTTATCAGATGGTTACTTCCTCTTTTACCTCACTCATCTACCAGGGCCAAGCTAACCATTAGGCCCAGTGGGCCCAGTGTTGTGGGCTCACAAGCAATTCAAGGAACATATGAACATGCTTTAATTTCTTTAAAATCAGGGGGAAAAATGAACTTGGAAGTTGAAAGTATTTTCATATGTAAGAAAAGTATATTTATCTTTACTCCAATGCAATAGTAAAATCCAATTTTTTAAACAACTTTTTATGAAGAGATTCATAATGACAAAAGTGTCTATGGCCCATGAAAGTCAGAATGTAGATGTAGACCTGCTACTTCCTTTCCGTGAATTTTTCTCTATTATTTCGACAGTTTCATCTCCTTACTCCACCTCCTTTTATCATGGCTCCTATTATTCTTTTACCTCGAACATTTTCCATCCTATGTCCATATGACTCACTCAAAATGAAAAAAGAAAAATAAAGTAACATTTTCCTTGTTTTAGTTTTTTTTTGCTGTCTGAGGTGTTGTTGTTGTTGAGTCAGGGTTTCACTATGTAGTTTGGGCTGGCTTCGAACTCATTTTGAACTCATTATGTAGTTCAGGCTGCCCTTGAACTCTCACTAATCCTCCTGCCTCAGCCTCCTGAGTGCTGATATTACAGGTGTGTGTGCCACCATGCCCAGCCTATCTCTGCTTTTTAGTTCTTCAGAGCCTCATTTTTCGGGTTGAAGTCACATGACCCCTCTTAGAGCAGAGACTCAAAATAGAGACTCTGAGTCCCACTTTCTGAAAATGGGAGCACCATTCTCATGCCCCTCTGCATCTTCACACAGGCACGCCGCAAGGAAGAACATTAGTTAGTGTATGATACCATGGGACCTTACTGTTCTTGAGAGCAAGAGAAAGAGAGTGCCAATTTTTTTCTAAAAAGGGAACAATCCTATGTGTTAATGTATTAATTTCTGGGCTCAAACTAAGTTACTATGGTCTTGGGATTCCATTTATTATTTTTAAGTCGAACTGGATAGGAGTATAGGCTAGTATTTTAGGTTAATAAGAGGTAGGTTTGGCTAGTATTATATGATGAAATTTCATATTACAAACTTTCTTCATCTTTAGTTCAGGCTTAGGGGTAGCTTAATATTTTAAGTATAAATTGACTCAATGGGATTTCACACCTGGGGACTTTCTGAGTTTTGTTGTTTTCCCACTTACTTACCTGTGTTAGGATCCCTACTGTTTCTTAAACTTCATGAATAAATGATTTTAAGAAAAAAGCATACAAACCACAAACAAACCAATAACCAACTCTCTCCTTCAGTAATACTACTGGCCTCAGAAAGATATACATAAAGTAAAAAAACAAAGTGGCAAGTTTCTTGTTTCATGAATGACTTGAATTTCAATGATTTCTTAAAGAAATTTAAAACAAAAGTGTTTATAAATAATGTACAGATCAGTAAGACTATAGTCTCTAAACTCTATTATATAATATAGGTCTCTGATTCACCACAAAAATTTATACTGATTGCTAAGGATGGTTTCCAGATGTTAGTCTTCCTGCATGTAATTAAATTTTTGGTAAAAACTATAACTTATTCAGCTACTTTCTTTTTAAAGAACAGCTTTCAAAGACACATGAAAGTGTTTTGCACTGAGCCACCACCACCACCACTGCCATTGTAGTTTTCCTTCTCATGATGGAAATCTCCTTCTTCAAAAGTCTGTCTGAATTAGCCAGGTTTAGCGGCACATGCCTGTAATCCCAACACTTGGAAGGTTTAGGTAGGAGGACTTCCGCAAATTCAAGGCCAACTTTGACTACGTAGGAAGTTTACGGATAGTCTGAACTACATGATGTGACCCTGTCTCAAAAAAAAAAAAGTCTGACTTAAACTCATCTCTAATTTTAACTACAGAAGAGAAAGTTGAACTGGAGACTGTGGTGGATCAATCACTTCAAGCTGATCACTTGAGAGGAAATTGTCACAGAATTCGCATGACAGAAGAGAAAACTGGTACAAGTAACTTACTGAGTTTGTATTCACAGATGTGAAAGGAAATAGGAAGAAGAAGTGGGCGGTAAAATTAAATCTTTAGGGAGAATCAATATATTAGAAAAACAGGATAGAAGCACTGTCTTCCTATGTGTTTGGAATTAAAATTATAAGCTTGTGAAAATATGCTTAATGTATCAAGTGAAATGTGACAGTGTAATGCACAGCAGCAGGAGAGGAGACAGACGCTATGTTGTGAGTGAAGAAAGGAGTGGAAAGACAGGTACACAGAGAGGAGCGTGAAGATATACATCACGCAGGCATCACGAAGGGCTCTTAATGAAGAGAGATGGTAAAATAATCAAATTCAGAGTAGTGAAGTAGAGGGAGAACGCTGCAAGGGAAGGAAGAAGGAAAACTAATTTGACAAGAGGGGAGATGAAGAGGTAGAGTGAGAGCGTGCACTGATGGAACGGCTCGGTAATGACCTGTCTCTCATGAAAAATGCATTATCTTAGAAGGGAATGATTTTTCTCCTTCCCTACACTACTTTGATTTGTGTGTCTACAACACATCAGACCCAGTGGGATGTAGCTGATGGATTCAGAGCTTCCAGGATGATCATCCCGAGACTGCCATTCCAATAGACACCAAATGCAGCATAAATAATTAAATATTGAGGCAAGTTAACTAACATTTTTTTAAGCGTGTACTCCCAGAATAATGCATTCTTCAGCATTCTGATAGAAGTTTAAGGTCTTAACAAAAAAGCAAAATCCCAAATGACTCACATTGGTGATTTGGAGCAGGAGGATCTCAAAAGAATAAATGTAGTTTAGCTCAGTAGTCCTTAGTCTTTCTTGGAATGACAGACATCTTTGTAAATCTAATGAAAGCCTTAGACTTACGGCCAGGAACATATACATTTGTTTGTACAATTTCGCTTTCGTTGGATGATGATTTTAAGCTCTCTTGAAGTTTAATTGTAGAACCCGTAGTTTAAAATTTTGGAATGAGGGCTGCATTTAACAGAGACATGATTTTTAATAGTCACAGTTAAAAGGAATCATTGAAAATAATAAATTTAAAATTAGTAGGGAGAACAGAAGTCTTATTTCTGTGAAACATTTAATAAAACAACTACTTTCTAAATCCTCCAATGGGATGGAATTTTTTGTTTATTTATGTATTTATTCATATGTTACAACAGTCCAGATAAACAAATGACATAAAGATGTATATAGTACAAAAGAACAGAGTCAGACTGAAAGGAAAACATGGGTTAAAAAAAAGTCTAAGAACAAAAGTAAGCAGACCTTGTGCTACACTTAAGTTACAGCTTTGTAACCACAATCAAAAGAGAAGAAGGCTAAATTTAAAAAGTTATAACAATGAATAAGGTGGACATAAATTTAAATTTTGAGTAGTTGGCAGGGAGCAGTCACGCTCAAGTAACAGAAAACCCAACCAAGGAGGGTTTGCATGAGTTGGCGGTTACTTTTCTCACACAGGTAAGCAATTGTTCAATTATGTTCTCAGAGATGCAGGTCTTTTCTGCACATCCTTGCCTCTGTCTGGGGAGTGTTATTTTATATTACACTTGCAGATTCATTGCATCAAGTGAGCTGCTGTAACTCTTATCATTGCATACATGGTCAATACATGGAGAAGAGATAAAGGAGGTCTAGAGGGCTCTGCTCCATCTGTATTTTTCATCAGGAATCAATTGCCAGCCTAGAAACTCCCTGACAGGCTTCCTTTCATGTTTCATGGTCTGAATGGGATCATATGAACATCCTGGGCTACAAGAGGCTGCGAAAATAAACATCTGCCTTTATAGGTTTATTTATTTATTTATTATTTTTTAAGAGAAAAAGAGGCAAGTGATGATCTTGGGAAGGACTTTGGAGTGGTGTCTTCACAGGATAGGAAGGCTGATGGCCTAGGCTAAGAACCAGTTTGGAGAAAGGAAATGACAGAAAAAACAATATACCCAAGTATATGGCCTCGTTATGATCTAGTTTAATCCAAGGGTGACGTATATCTCATGTATAGTATTGCATGGGCATCAATGCCCTTTTATAAAATTATTTCTCGTAAGTGGATTTTGAATATAAACAGAGGATTAAAAGGTGTAATGTCCAGCACCAAGCTGTCTAGACCACAAAAGTCTATCCTGCTGATATGGACACACCAACCAGTGAGAGAGTAGAATTATGGGCTCCTAATAAAAGTGAGAGGCCTAGTGGGCTGAGGATGTAACTCAGCAGCACTGCAACTTCCAGGCAAGTACAAGGTTTGAATCCTGGTTAAAAGAGAGAGAGAGACAGACAGTCAGACAGAGACAAAGACACAGAGAGAGAAAGAGAGAGGCCTGAGTAAGGCATATGCTTAATGAATCAACTTTCAATGACTATAGAAAAAAAACCAGGATGTAATTATTCTTCCCACTTTATTTTCCTAGAATGTCTGTATTTCAATGATGGTATGTACACCCTGTATCTACATACTTCTATTGATGACCATGGGCCTACTCATTTTGTACTCTCAGATCACGTTATCTTTTATATAACAGACTTCGGTCTGATTTTAGAGACATTTAGAAAAAATATTTTTCATTGAACTGGGGGTAGTAAAGGCCTACATAATTTTTTTTGTTGTTGTTGTTTTGAGACAGCGTCTTGCTTTGTAGTTCAGGCTGGCCGTGAGCTCACCATGTAGCCCAGGCAAGCCTCGAACTCAGGAATCCTCCTGTCTCTGCCTCCCGAGTGCTGGAATTACAGGTGTGAGCCACCATGCCCAGCAGGCCTACATAAATTTTGAGGGATAGTTGTGTATCAAAATACATAATAATTTATTTCAACCTATTTTCAGTAGTAACTATCTACTTGGAATTAAGCATAGGGTTGGAGACATAGCTCAGTGGCACTGTGCCTGCCTGGCAAGCACAAGGTACTGGATTCAACCCCAGGTACCAGAAATAAAATTTAAAAACTAATTTTAAAACAGTATCATTTGACCTCCCATTCTCAAAGACTAGGATAGACTGAAAAAGAGGACAGAGTTTTGAAGAAAGAGAGAATAAGTTTTCTTTTGAAGATCATGGGTCATATGAAAGATGCCTAAGAAAGACAACCTGAACATTTATAAACATGATTGTCTTAATAACGGGTAAAGTCTATGTTTGGAAGATAAACGTACAACTTAATTATAATTATTTTGTGTCTAATTCTATGTTAAGATCTCTTGCTTTTAAAAGCAGAGATGTTAATGAATGAAAAGACTCAGTGAATGTAGCTTCCTTATGTGAAAATTTAAAATACACCTGTTCTACATCATTTACAATTAAGCTACATCTTTTGCAGTAATTGTTGGTTTAGATTAGAAACATAGAGATGTAACTTACTAATTGTTTTTATTGCTGTAGACATAAGGAAGCATGCCAATCTTATTTGTGGTTTAGTAACAAATGGAAGAGTATGATACAAATTACCCACTTAATTGCAGTAATAATGGGAAAGGAAAATTGAACAAAATATGTTGGGAAAATGAAATAAGCTTATTTGTTGCAAAAAGTTTAATAAAAGAAGGAATGTGGATTACATAGGAAGAATGAAATGTCGGGCAAAGAATGTCAGATATATGTTAAGAAACAGACTGATGCTACTTTTTTATTTGCAATATTATATTATTCGATCTTTGAAGGTAAAAACAGTTTTTCAGTTTTACATTTATTCATTTAATATATACTATGACACTACAGGAAATCAAAAATAAAGAAGAAATAATCCTTGATACTTTATGGCCCATGCCCTAGTAGGAAAGAAATGACATTTACGCAAAAATCTGCAATAGAAGATAGACTGTTTTAAATTCCATGGTAGCAAAAGAGAACAAATTCCTGGAATTCTGGATGAAGAATGGTGATCTCTAGCTGTATTGCATCACAGAAGACTTCACAGAGGCATCCAAGCTGGTACTAAGAGAACAGCAGCACTTTACCTCCAGGGGAAGGAGCCTCAAGTGATGGCAGAAAGACATGCTTGTGCGGGAAACAGGAACACCTTTGGTTTTCTTGGTCGATGAGTGTTTACTACGTGGAGAAACAATGAAAGGTAAAGTTTGCAGTGAGTTGAAGTCGGGTTCTGCAGAGTCTCTTAGGTTTCAGTTAAGGCATGTGAACCTTCACTGGCTCACCTTTGAACTTACTTTGTATGATAATAGTTTTAATTTGTTACCAAAAAATCATTACAGAGAAGCTACCTAAGAGACACTGAGAATGTTTGAAAACTTAGTGGGAAAAGGTAAGACAGGAGCCAAGTATCTCCATCCCACCTACACACATCCCTATTATAACCTCATTGTTCAGGCTCTCCTGTTGCCAGCATTTAGATGCAGTTCAGGAAAAGAGACACTTGCCATGAGATTTGGAAGGTGAAATATGAGTACAAGGCATTCTATTTTGATAACATTGGTAGCTTTGGCAGAAATGCCTTGTTGTAGCAGACAACTCCACAATCCATTTCACACTCCACAGTGGCCAGCTTCCTGTACAGGGCAACTGTGGAACTGGCAGCCATCTCTTGACCTCTGGATAGTGACGGTGATTTCCTGGCCTCTAGTTCACAGCTTCCTAGTTATAATCTCAAAACTCAATAGCGGCATGATCTGTAACAGGGGTTCCTTGCACAACCACCTCTCTTTTAATGATTTTGTTGTACCCAAGGCCCTGTGTTAAGTTCCTGTTTACTTTATATATTTTAAACAGTTTCTATTTTCTGCACTGAACCTTGACAAGAAAAGGCAACAAGAAGACTTACATGATAGCGGGAAGAATAACTCAAGGATGAATCAATACAGGATTAAAAGAATGATTCATATTGGAGGATCTTTTGTACTACAAAGGGCATCCAAGTGTAGTCTATCCCAGGGTAGCTCTTTTTGAGTCTTTTTCTCTTTTACCTGAAAAGAAAATATTTTTCCATTTATAAAATTTACATGTACTCATTATAGAAAACTTGGGAGTTAGGGAAAATTATAAAGAACAAAATAAAAAGCACCTGTAATTATATCAAAGATAACTTCTCAAATGGGTAGGAATGAACAGTTGAGTGACAGAAAACACAATAGGGATGGCAAGTTAGTTGGACACTTCTTTTTCTATCATATTAAAAGAGTACTAAAGGGTAAGCAATCCAGGGGTGATATTTGGGTTCATAACTACCAGGAACTCAGGTTCCTTTTCTCTTCTGGTTTTGCTTCACTGACCAAATAGGTTCATCTAGCTCACTCTATCATGGCTACTTTCCAGCCAATAGGAAGGATGAGTGAAAAGTAGGAGTATTCCCTTCTCTTTGAGGAAATCACATGGTACATTTTTCTTCTTCACAGGGATTTATACGTATTTGAAGAAAAATCTGAGAAATGCAATCTTTATTCTGGGCAGCTGTGCACTTCAGGAAAAGTTGGGTTTTCATCCAAGGAAAGAAGATGAGGACAGACATGAGATGGTAGTCATGAATTTCAGTCACATGACTGTCACCAGGCATTCCTCTGACAAAAGAGCTTTTTGTCTTTCTTAACTTCTCAAGTTCCAGTATCACTCCATCATAAATGATAATCTAAATGCTTCTACCATTGTCATTTTATTTTGGTTACTTTGACCTGTCCTTCTTTCCTGGAGTATTTTTTTCCTGAAATTATTCTACTAGACTTACTTTAAAAATCTTTCTCAGCTCAAAATGGTGCCACTTACTGGTAATATCATCACTCTGGGAAACTGAAGCAGGAGGATCATAAGTTCAAGCCCAGCAAATTTAGTGACTCCTCAAGACCTCACAATAAAAAGTTTGAAAATGTGTTGGATAATAGAGCTCAGGGTGGAGATACTGGCTTTGATCCCCAATGTTTCCCCCCATGAAAATACAGCACAACCAACAACAACAAAAAATACCCTAAAACAAAAATGGAAAACAAAACAATCATTTCATTTTCTACCACTTGACTTTTCTTTTTCTATATTATTTATCTACCTAAAAATGTAACACCCTAATGGGTCCCTCAAAACAACATTGTGTAGGGCCAGAGATTTAGCTCAGTGGTTCTGGCACCTGCCTCGCAAGCGCAAGGTCCTGAGTTCGATCCCCAGTAACTATATACAATGCTGGGAGTGGTGTCTCACGCCCACCAGCAAGCAATACCACACACCACAGTGCCGGGCGTGGTGGTTCATGCCTGTAATCCCAGTACTCGGGAGGCAGAGGCAGGAGAATTGCTGAGTTCCAGACTTGCCTGGGCTACATAGTGAGCTGAGAGCCAGCCTGAACTACAAAGAGAGACCCTGTCTAAAAAAAAAAAAAAAAAAAAAACAACTTTGCGTAGTGACCACTTGGAAAGCCACCTTGACTTGGCCTTTAGAGCATTTTCTAAGATCTGCAGGATGTATTTACAGTTCTTCTCCTGACCCATCATTTTATCTTACCTTGTAAATGTCAAGTAATTCCTGAAAACACCTTCCTCAAAGTTGCTTAGAGTTAACAGTAGCCCTTGTGTATCTCAAAGACAGGGACAATCAATTTCCCTTCTGTGCTTTTTGCGGCTACAAATTATTTTCAGTACAATGCAAACTGTGCCTCTTCTAATTTTCAGCCTGGATTCTTTGTGAATTCTTTTGACTCTGTGGATTTCTTGCAATCATGTTCTATTCCTACTTTTTCCACTATTACATTATAAGCTTCTCAGAAACTAAGCTTCCCTTAACCACAGAAATATATGCAGAAATTTAAGCAATGCATTCTGTAGATGAGCTTCTCTCATAGCTTCCTTTAGGTTAAGCAATGCTCAGTAAACATCTGACATCTTTCTTAAACCAATGTGGCTCTTATCTACAATACTTTGGGCTTTACAAAGCTTAAGGCTTTAAGATGGAAGGACAGACATTTGACTTGTAATTCTAGAGATTCAGCTCCTGGCTGTGAGTTCCTTGCCTAAATAAGTTAGGAAGTATTTCTTTTTTTTTTAAATTGATTTTATTAATACATTCTATATATACATCATGATCACACTTGACATTGATAATTTATACCAGTACATGACATAATTTAATTCTCATTTTTTCCTATTCTCCTGCCCCCTACAGTCCCCCCACCCCCCTTTATACATAAGTGTTATTTCCTTTCTTTATCATCAAATTTTTTCTTTCCATTCTTTACTTATCCCTTTGAATATTTTCTATTTTGCAGTATCTATCATACATTTTAGGACTCATTTACATCCTGGGTTTCTCATACCAGAAAAAAGATATGGTATTTACACATCTGTGACCTATTTATTTCACTTATAAGTATGTTCTCATACTTATACATCCATTTGGGTAGGAATTATTTCTTCTCTTTTCTTTTCTTCTCTTTTTTTAGTTGTTTGAGATGGGGTCTCACTTTGTAGTTCAGGCTGGCCCTGAGCTCACTACGTAGCCCAGGTTAGCCTTGAATTCACAGCAATCTCCTGCCTCTGACTCCTGAGAGCTGGGATTACCGGCATGAGCCACACCCTGTAGTGCGGTATGTGGAATTGGGGATTGAATTTGGGAACTTGTGCTTGCCAGGCAGATGGCAGAACCACTGAGCTAAATCCAAGACCCCAGGAATTATTTCTTAAGGATATTAAGGATCATTTAGTACAGTTCAGGGTCTAATTTCTATAACTACAATAGGACAAGGGCTTTCATTAGTAAAA
This sequence comes from Thryonomys swinderianus, assembly GCA_004025085.1. Lineage (NCBI taxonomy): Eukaryota > Metazoa > Chordata > Mammalia > Rodentia > Thryonomyidae > Thryonomys > Thryonomys swinderianus. The sequence continues at coordinate 20,587 of PVIC010005894.1, forward strand.
AATAACCTAGGCTAGGCTGCTGTAACAACATTCAAGTCTTAGTGACCAAATTAGAAAGATTTACTATGATTTACTCATGTTACTCATCCTTTGAGGTTGGCAGAAGGACTCTGACATTTCAGAGTCCCTATAGTGGTGATACCCATTTCAGGGAAGAAAGGATGTGCTAGAAGATCTCAAAAGAGTAATTTAATATTTCAGCCAGGAGGATGCCACATCACTTCTATATGTCAGTTAGAATCAAAAGTACAATCGACTGTGTGTTTGAAATCAGAGATAACTGGAAATAGTTAAAGCGCAGCACTAATGATCCTCCACGGAAGCTAAGAGAAGTCTAGTCAGCTATGGTGATTAATACTCATGAACTAGTATGTGACCCAGACTAACATGAGATAATCAGAGGGGGCGTTTATTAATCTCTTTGTGTTTCCATCAAAGGAAACCACCCTCTTCATTTTGCTCCTAATTTCTGTGTACCTCTTTCAAATTGTTCCTACTTCAGAGTACAGTCACTAAAATGTTTTTATAACTCCAGTGCAAATCCTGGGCCTGCCTAAGCTTCCTTGCTCACATCTTCACTTTGGCACTGGAGCTGTCCTTGAGCATCTGCCCTGCCCCCTTCTGCAACACCAGCCACTCCCTTTCCCCTCCCCCTTCACCCTGGCATCCGCTTGCAAGCACCCCTGTTTCCCTGGATGGCAGCGATACACAAGGGCACCTCACTGTTGGAAAGGAGCTGCCTTCTGCCTGCCAAGGACTAATGCAGATACACAAAGCAATATAGGCAAGACTTCACATCAAAGGAAAGCCTGCCTGGGCTTGCCAAGAGCAGGCTGCCTCTGGGTTTCTCCCTTCTGCCTTGTTAGTATTCTTAGGGCCCAAGGGACCCATGGTGTCCTTGCCAGGTCACCTCATTCACCCAGACTGCTGTTCTCTGGCACCTGAAGCTCAGGGTGCTCCCCGAGGCTGTGCTCAACCGCTTGAGCACAGCAGAATGCCAAGTGTTTAAAATGTTGGGTGATTAGAAATGAAAAGGCACAGAAAATATTTACTCTGTGAACTCTATTTGAGTAAGAGAACTGAATGCTTTACTTGTTCCACGCAGCAACACACTAAAAAAAATTTCTGTCTGAGGCCTCAAAGGGGAAAAAAAGCACAAAGAAAAACTTCCTACTGAGAAAGGCAGGGTGCCTCATGAACACAGCACTGGGAGCACCAGAACCAATCCTGAGATGGAGACAGGCTTCCCTGGCCTCCAGGCCCAGCAAGGGGAGGGTCATGCCAGCCTGGAAACCCAGAGAAACTGGAAGTTCTACTTTAAGATCAACATCAGCATAAGAATTCAAATTCTGTAAGGAAAAGAGAAATCCTGTGTTGTACAAGGAACGTGAGAAAACAATGGAAAAAGGGGACTGACAGAAATGAAGAGGATACAGACTTTAGAACACAGGTGAGGCCTTCTATTCTGCATGTTCAAAAACTCCTCCAGAAAGACACAATCATCTTCAAAATACAATGGAAGTTAAAAATTTTAATGTCAAATATTTTGAGAGTTAGAACTGAAACAGCCATTAATAAAATAATAATAATTATGATTATTATTTTTTTAGTCTAAGGCTTGGGAATGTCAAGGGTTTTCGTTTGTTTGGTTGGTTGGTTTTGTTCTCACAGTCTTTCATTTGGTGGTAGGGTGTCATTGCTGGAACCCTGAGCTTTCGAACATCAAAGACAGATTGTTAAATCACAGTGTGGTGTGGTGGAGTTACCTGTAATATATGATCAGACCACAAGTTCCTTATATGAAGTCCATGGTGAGAACTCTAGCATTTAATACGAGAAGACACCTGCATCTTTTACTAAACTTTCATTGAAAGGCTGCATTCTCTTCAGTATAGAAGTAAGCAGCAACCCAGAATGATGCTTGCAGTACTTGGATTGTAACACTGCTAGAAATACTTATTTTCATTTCTTGAAATATCCTTATGTTTGTGATGATGATATATATATATATATTTTTTTGCAACACCAATGTTCAAACATTGGCCCTTATGCTTCCAAGGCAGGCATAGTACTAGTTTAGCTAAATCCCTGGTCTTATGATGATAATTTTTTGATCTACCACTAGATTTTGTTATTTAGTAGTTAAAAAATAAGTGTATATATTATCATGATACAGATTATTATAAATGTTTTGCTAACAATATTAATATAATTAGATTCTTTTATAGTTCTATAGATTTTATTTCAAGCAGCTAAAGGTATTATTCTGAGAAGTGATCTGTAGACTTGACCTGACTGTCAAGAGGGTCTCTGACATGTGAAGCCGCACAAGTGTCAGGCTGCTGATGGATTCCCATGTCACTAGGAGCTGTGTCCCTGCCCTACACCCTGTGGGCTTAGGATGACAGAAATGATCACTTGTCATTCTGGTTTGGAAAGCTGCCAGGGTCTCTTGCTGCAGTCTGCCTTTAATTCCAGAGTACTTCAGCTCTTTGAAAGTTGGCATGACTCTATTATACAATATGATTGAAAAGAATCCATAGTTTGGCCTTATTATTAAAATGAAGGTTGATAGGGAGGTTGTGATATTTTTATTAAGAGAGCTGTCCCCACACTTCCTGTGGAAGTTGATTTTTCTCAGGCATATGGCACTCTAAATCCACTCCAAGAGAAATTAGGATTTTCATGGCTAAGTTGCCATGGTCAAAGAAAAGAAAGAAGCAAAGAAAAAGAAGTTTTAAAATAGGAAGGCATCATTTTTCACTTCTCAAATAAGTCCAGGGTTTTAAAGATAATGCTCGGGATTGGTAGGATGTCATGAAATAGGTATTTTCATAAGCTGCCCCCAACTCAGGATTTGGCAAAGCCTCTGTAGATGGTGATTTGGGTTATAGGCTTTTAAGTCCTTTTCATCCCATAATTCCATTACTAAGAGTTTACCCTACAGACACAATTATAAGGATATCATTTCAAGGATATTCTTCACAACATAATTTGCAACAACAAAGAATTAGAAACAACATAAATGCCAACAACATGTAAAGGTTGGTTGTATAAATTTTGCCACATCTGTAGGATCAACGGTTACACGGCTCATTAAAGAACATTCTGAAATGTATAATGATAGGAAAATAGGTAAGTATAATGTTAGATTTAAAATGTAGGGCATAAAACTAGATGTTTTAAGTCATCCTGTTTTCTAGTTTAAAAACAGTTGTTGCAGTTCTTTGTAATTTTATTTACATTTATATATATATAAATAAATACATACCATATATATATGTGTGTATGTATGGTATGTATTTGAAAACTGGAAAGAAATGTATCTAAGTGTAGTATTGGCAGTCTTTGGCCATGGCATGTTAACAGTTTTTATTTACTTCTTTATACCTATTTTCATCTTTTGACATTAGGAGAGTAATAAGACGCTGTGGGGTTTTTGTTTGTTTGTTTGTTTGTTTTGAGACAGGGTCTCGCTTTGTAGTTCAGGCTGGCCCTGAGCTCACTCTGCAGCCCCAGGCAAACCTCACACTCAGCAATCCTCCTGCCTCTGCCTCCCGAGTGCTGGGATGACAGTCGTGAGACACCACTCCCAGCACTGTGGTATGTGGTATTGATGGCTGGTGGGCGTGAGCCACCATGCCCAGCATTGTATGTGGTTACTGGGGATCAAATTCAGGACCTTTCCCCTGCAAGGCAGGCGCTGGAACTACTGAGCTAAATCTCCAGGCCAGGACGTTGTTTTTAAAGGATGAGATGATGCCATAAGAACTGATGTCTGTTTATAGTGCCTCTTTGTTGCTCCAGACACGTCTGTTTTGCTGGTTGCTACTGAGTGTTATTTTTTTTCCCCAACCTTTGCTCTTTCCCCACCACTGGCTTCCAGATGTCTGAATTAACCAAGTGTGTGGCATTCTCACTTGAACAGAAAACTCAGAACTTTCACCAATCTGATAGCACTGACAGGAATGCCAACCCACCACCCCTTGGCATCATGAAAAAGAGCTTGACAGGGAACTTAAAGCTTTTGCAAACAAAATGGGACCGTGCATGAAATGAGATGAGGATTTGTATATTTGTCCTTCCACCCTCAGCACCTAGGACTGCTTCTGCCTAGACGTCCTTTGTTCCTGTTATGGGGCCAAGAAGGGGGGGGGGAACAGTTCCACAACAGCTTAACCTTTTGCAGACATTTCACTGAAAATGATCATTAAGTAGCTATTTAACATATAATAAATTTCCTGGAAAAACTAGGTAGATGTAAACGTTTTCTATTGATTTTACCTTGAAAGTAAGAAAACAAAGGTGGTTTTTATTTAAAAGTTCTGTTACTTGCAATGCCTTTTAGAAATTTGAAAGCACTGGAGTCTATATTCCATTCCTCCTTTTTTTCTTAAACTTGGATCAATTTTCTCCTGGGTGAAGTTTAAAATAATAAAAACTGGGAAACCATTTACTCAATGCCTCCTGTTGCATAGCAATCTAAACAAACAGGCCACTTTCCTCTGTTAAGAACCTCCAATAAAACAAATCACAAAGATAGGGTTTAGAAAAAAGATGATTTTCAAGAGTTATTTTTTAAAAACTTCCTTTAAAAAAAATAGAAAAGCAAATGATTATAGGCAAAAAAAAAAAAAATCCTCACAAACTCCCTGTAACTATTTGGTGACTCACTCCTCAAGCCACTGCAGGGATCAGAAAACTTTGTCACTTGTGGTGAGGTCAGAGACACCAAGCTAGACACATGAGTACTGAGTCAATTAATGCAGGGAAACAATGAGATAATAGCAACCATCAAGTGTTCTGTACTCTTCGTGCTCCAGACTCTGCTATGTGAACTGTCTCCTCTCCTCGCAAGGCTCTTGCGTGGATTATCTTTCACTTGAACCCTGGCCATTCTCTGTCCTCCATTCATGGCCTTTGAGGACTGTAGCAAAGGGCTCCCATGTTTTCCCAAGGGCACTGGAAGGAGAAAGGAGAGAGGAGGGTAAGACAGGGTGTTTATGTCCCCTGGCTCCGTCCCTTCTGGTCATGGCAGGTTGCCTGGGTCCCTTCACCCGGAGCTCCAGCTCCAGCCAGGCTGCCTTCTCCCCACATAGATACCCTTCCTGAGCTCCATGAATCACTCCTTCCTCCTCTCCCTCCAGGTCTAATGGAAGGAAAATGTCTCTGCTTCCAGTAGCTTCATTGCAGTGTACACAGGCAATTATGGCAACCTAGTCAGGCAATTGATACATAAAATTAGTCGGATATCATTTTGCCATGTATTCTCTCATGTTTTGGAAATAATATTTATATTTTAAATGGTCTTTTCAAAAGGATGGATTTGGTACCAAGTAGTTTTGGATTTGACTCTAAGTTTTGTCAATATTGAAAGTAGTTTTGGCTTTGACCGTAAGTTCTGTCAATATTGAAAGCTTGGGCAAACGATCAATCTAGCACAGTCTCTTCATACTGAAAATTGACAGGGTAACAGCAATGTCTATCTTGAGTGGATTGTGAGAATTTAGATTACACACATCTCTGAATTTAAAATATGGTAGATAAATATATTTTGTTCCTTTGCCTCCTATTAGGGGTCAAAACCAGCTACTACTGAATGCCAATGTATTTGTGTTATTCTAAACATTTTAGACATATTAATTTATCAACAGGAATCATATGTATTATTGTTCTCCCTGTTTCATGGCTGGAGAAACTAAGCTTAAAAAAGGTTCGGAAACTTGGCTAAGGCTGGCAAAGGATAAGAGAAGAGCTCTAATTCACATCTAGATTGTAGTTTTTGAAGGTAAAAGCCCATCATCAAACATCACACTTAATTTTGGTTTCTTTGGAGGGCCTAACATGATGTCATCCATACAGTAGGCGTTCAATACATGTTGGTTTCATTCCAAGAGCGGAGGCAATTAAGCTCGGGCTTCAATAGGCAAAGGGCCAGGAGATCCACACAGTGCAAGAGGCAGCTGCTTTCACAGAGCCGCGGCCCGAGTACAGAGGAGCTGGCGCGCTGGGGCCCTGGGAAGCGAGGAAGCTCAGGAACCGCGGGAAGGCGGAGCGCAGAGCGGCGCAGCGCGCGGCGGAGGGAGGGAGGGCTCGCCCCGGAGGCCGGCGGCGGCGGCGCAAGAGCCACAAGCGGAGCCGGGCTCTCCTCTCAGCCCGAGAGCCCCTCTCCCTCCGTCCTGCGCTCCCACCCTGCCGGTGAAGCACCTTTAAAAGTACTCAGCCCCACCTTGGAGAGCCTCTCCGGCTGCCTGTCCCGCCTGAGCCAGCGACCTCAGAGCTTTCGTGGATTTCTGGTCAAAATGTCCAGATCCCGGGGCTCTTACTCCACCGACACAACTGCCACTCGCGCCAAGCCGGGGACAGACGGCTGAGCATCTGGGAGGAGGCAGACCGGCCAGCAGTGCTGGCAAGCGCACAGGCTTTCATTGTAATGGATGTGTCACCCCGCATCATCTGCGGAGTGTCCCTCCCCCCTTTTCGCATAGCGAAACATAAAGGCAGAGAATTCTGTTTGCATAATGCCAAAGCCCGTGCGGGGACGCTAACTGACATCTCCTCAAATATCTTCTTAATATCTTGGCCAGGTCGGGCATACCAGTGGCACTACAGAACGTACTAATTAATGTCCCAGCTGTTTTTTTTTTTTTTTAAATAAAACTGAATGCGATCCACTTTAAATGATTGCCTTTTTCCTCTTACTTTCCTCAAGGATTTCTGAGGGCTTCGTGTACCCCTGAAGCCAGGACTTGGCTCTGAGACACTGGTCAGTCCTGGACTAAGGGGTAAGGGTGGGAAGGTAGAAAAGTGAAACATCTGCTGGATTTCTCCCATCATCTTTTCCTTGTCCTCAGCCTCACAGTCTGGTGAGGTACGTGATTCACAAGAGCGGTTGGTGGTTTGCTGCAGTTCTTTAAAAAGTGAATTTACTAAATTGTTACTGAAAAATCAAAGTTTTCCGTTTTTTTAAAGGGCACGTAGACTTCTCCATCTGAAATCAGACCAAGTGATTTTCTCATTATTTTATTTAGAATTCTTATTCAAGGGAAATCCTTTATCTCTGATTATCACTATAATGGAAAAGGAAAGATCTTCTACCAAGAATTCAAACTTACGCACGTAACTTTTGTTCCCTGAAGAAAATGAAATACATAAAACCGACACCAACAGTAACTGTCATGGCCACTGAATGTCTGTAGCCCTTAAGTCCTCAGTTGTAACAGGAATTCCTTGTCCAAGTAGGGAGGGGATTTTTGTCAAATCTGGGGTCCTGTTAGGAGCAAAAACCCAATCTAAGTGACCATAAATCTGAGTTTATAATGATATTAGTTGACTGCAAATTACATGGGTCATAAATGTGACACTACAATAAACAGTCAAGTTTCTTTGAGGATGCTTTTATTGGCTCTGAGAAATTATAGTATCTCCATCAGGAAAGTCTCATCTGCCACCATGGTTTATTGCTTTGATTTTTCTTTCTTTCTTTTATTGCTTTGATCTGTAGTTATACAAGATCTCTAAAGTTTTTTCTTTCAATATTTTGCATTGGCTACACAAGTGCAGGTTCATGTTTTCTCCAGGACAGCAGCATCACAAACCAAATGAAAGTAGAGGAAAAGTTGGAGCCTCAGCTGGGTCTCTGGAAAGCAAGCCTGCTGCCTGCTTTCCCAGCCCTACCCGTTCTGAAGAAGTTTCAAAGGAACTAACCTCTCTCTGTGTGTCTCTCTCTCTCAGTCTCTCTCTCTCTTCCCACCTCTTTCTCTTTCTTCTGAATTTTAAAATCACCAGTAAATGCTTTATTTACTAGAAGCCAGGGGAGCTTCTGAATCAGAAGCCATCTGTCTTGTAATCCCTAAGTGTATTTTCCTTATCAGCATTGTATCATTCTTAAATTATGGAGATGATTTTGAAGTACTTAGCTTTTTTTTTCTGGAACCAGGGACTGAACTCAGAACTTTGCACTTGCCAGGCAGGCAGTGGCACCACTGAGCTACATCCCCGCCCCCTCCTTTTTTGTTTTGACCACAAGTAATGTCTCATCTCCCTGATTCTCTGAAAGATATCCATTTCTGAATTTTACCCTTAACCACAGCAGAGGGGAGGGAATAGTTGAGGGCAGGAAATATGGAAAGAATGTTAACAATTTACCACTAAAATATACATTAAGAATATTTTCAGCAAGGGTAATCTCCACGTTGAGTTTCTAAATCTAGAATTCTGTCACCGTGTGACCATCTTCACATTTAAGTGTGTGCCCTTCTCGGCCTGCACCCATCCTGTCCTAAATAAGTGAAAGGTAGGACTGAGTAAAAGTCGATAGGAGGAGATTCAATTTTCTACCCAACACAACGTTTGGCTGCACTGAGTACCAATGGTATAGGGGTGAGGTTGAAATCGTTTTGTATGAGCTTGTGCGTAAGTACTATGAGATTTTAGCAGGTATGAAAAGAGAAGTGAAAATATACGCACTAATAATACCTTCAATCCAATAGCTAACTCTGTTAGTAAAAATTCAAAGGCCTAAGTGTTTTGACATTTCTAAAAACAAAAGGAGCAAACAGGGGATTACCATTTGAAATGCTTCTCAAGAAGCTTGTCACAGGCTGTCGATCGTTTATGACTCAAGGGTCCCCCATGAGGATTCACACGAAGGAAGCGCAGTCTTCAGGGTGGCGGTGTTAAGAGGTAGAGGGAACCGGAGGAAATCATGTTAAGCAGAGTCAGCCAGTTACAGAAAGACAAGTACCACGTGTTATCTCTCATACATGGAAACTAAAAAACAGTTGAACTGAAAATAGAACAGTGGTCCCCAGGGATTGGGAAGGGCATTGGATGAGGGGGTTGTGAGGGTGGGAGAAAAGCGGTAGAAAAAGAGACTTAGGCACCTGTGTAAATAGCATTAATTCCATTCCTCTAATATTACTGCTGAATTCCATTAATACTACAGCTAATGTGTGCTAATGAAAATAAATAAAGACATAAAGTTTAAAGAAGTAGTGGGACCTTTAATGGCCATGATCTGCTAGAAGGTCACTAGGTCACTGGACGCACTTCCCTTCCAGGGACTAAGATACTTCACCAGGGGCCCTGGCAAGTTCTCCTGAGAGGGCTGTTGTCAAAGAGCAAGACTGGTTTCTCCCGGCTCTTTCTGCCTTTCTGCTCACCATGTGATCTCTACCTCTCGTGCCAACTCCACAGTTGCAATGTCTATGAAGCCTTCGCTAGAGCCCGAACTGATGGGCGATCTGAGTGTGGACTGTCAGGTTTCGTCCTATGAGCTAAATAATCTCTTTTCTTTACAACACACTTACTTCTGGGTATTTTGCTATAACAGTGGAAATACACTAATATAATTAGAAAGAATTAGTGATCTTTTTCATCAGTTCCTTCATCTTACAATTAACAAAAATGATTATGTGTCCGTACGTGTTATCTCATTTACTCCTTTTAATAATTTTATCTGTTTTGCAGAGAGCAAACTGAGGCATAGGGAGTTGAGGTAACTTGTGCAAGAAGTGGTGGAGGGAGGATTCAAATGAAGGCACTCAGCTTCCTAACTCGGACATCACTTGAGAGACTGTACAAGGACTTGAACTTTTCTCTCCTGGCAACGGTCCTTTGCTCTGGGGTAAGTGAATGGCTGCCGACTGGCTGGCTTTCTACACTCTTTTGTGAAGTGTCTCAAGTTGGCCTGGAGTGTCTGTCATGACACAAGATGGATACGCGTTTCCCCGAGGGGTCAGGCTAGTGCGTCCGCAGACGTGCATGCCAGGCTGCATCTGTTACTAATGGCGTTTCCAGATTTCTGCCTCTCCATGGGCCCCCATTTGGCAGCCTTGCTTATCCGCGAATCTAATGTGGATAGTTGTCTTCCTCAGCTGTTCCAGTGTGGCAGATAAGTGACAATGGATCTGGTTAGGTTAAAAAGATCTGAGGGCAGCCTTGCTGTGGGTTTAGTTTTCTGAGTCCATCTCTACAGGTACTGAAGCTTCCTTAAGAATGTGGAGTGCAATGTTGGACATGTCTTACACTCTGCTTTGGTTACTGAGAATTTGTCTCTTGTTTCTTCTTAAATAACATGTACCTTGAAAGTCATCGTCTTGTTCAGCTTTTCTTTAGGTTCCTTAGGTTCAGGCATTAAACTTTGAAAACAGATAATTATTAAATGGAAGAAAAATAGCTTGGAGTAAAGCTGTTTGAAAAAATTCAATCTGTGTAGCAGATGTTTCTTATTTCTTACCTAATCACAATGTAATCTATATCTCATTTTCCCATTTAGAATTACCTTCTATTGCACTGTGAAATGGCAGCAGTCGACAATTCTGGGTACCTGTTTTCTGACAGATGCTTTGCTTTGGGAGCTCTCTGTTGTCTTTAAAAATCATTTTTGGTTCTGAGGACCAAACCTAAGGCCTCATGTCTGTTTTTCACTCTGCAAGCAAAGGGGAAAGTCCCCGTCGCACAGGTTGCTTCGTGTATCTAGTGAGTTAATTCAGAAAAATACTACCTGACACATGTAGTAACTGCGAGGATCAGCACTTCTGCTTGTTCTTATTGCCTTCTAATTGCCCACGTTTACTTTTGCACCTTTACTATTCTTAGTGTTATTATCCTCTGGACATCCAAGATCAGGACATTTTATCTAAACTGGGTCAATCAGATTCTTTCCTGCCATGTTGACTAGTGCATGGGTGGGACAAGGACAGACGATATGAGATGTTCTTAAACTAAGACACTTAGAGAAGTATGCAATAAACTACACAAAAGATTTACAAATAATTAAAAACAAGTGCACATGTAGCACTACTATTAAGATGAGTAGCTCTCCAAAGTTCCCTCTTTCCGATAACACCTCTCAGCAGTTTCATGACTTGCACACAGAACTGTATGCCCAGAAAATCGCCTTACTTGGTTTAAGATCCTGAAATTGTCTTTTTCAAACTCTTTATAACTTCTGAACAAGTTCACCTGCATTTCCATATTACTCTGATGGCCCCAAAATAGGTGGCCAGTCTGGCTTTCTTCTCAAAATAACTGTTACCTTGTGCTATTCTGATTTTCATAATGATGATTTTGTTGCTTTTCTTTTGTTTATTGAATTCTTTATTGGTACATTTTATATACAGCTCACAATCACATTCAACATGGGGGAATTTGTACCAGTATATGACAGAGTTAATTGTGCATTTTAGAGCCCTTTCAGTGCAATGGCATGCTAGGAAATACTGTTTCTGCTGTAAAGCCTAATCCATCTTATATCCATCTTATGACTCTTGCTTCACGGATCCCAGGTGTTCCTGGGTTTTTTTTTCCCCCTTTCAGTAACCTCCCAATATATTCTCTTTTGCTTGGGTTTGCTGGTGTTGATTTTTCACTTGTAACCAAAGAAATATAGCTGGTATAATCTTTATCTAAAAGACACCTGACAGAAAAAAAGACAGTGTGTATTAGCTTTTCTTTATTTTTATTTTTTTCTGCATTTCCCCAAAATCTGTTGCATGTTCCATAGATATGAAATTTATTTAAAAATCAACAAATATCTGACCTGGCAAGCTTACTTTCCAGCAGAGAGAGTTGAAATTTAAAGTTATGGAAGTAGTTAAATGTTACCTTAAAGACAAGTCATGAAGTCCAAAGTGCCTGCCAAAGACATTTTTTTTCCTCAGAAAAGTTGCCATCACTTGCTTGGACAAGTTTTCTCCATGACATGTTGCTGGGAAGTGGAGTATATTTATCTCTATCCTCTTCATTGCAGTGATTAGTAACAGGGAAAAGTAAGTAAACTGAAAAGAGACAGTAAGAATCCTCCTGAGGGGCCGAGATTTCGCTCAGTGGTTCCAGTGCCTGTCTCACAAACTTAAGGTCCTGAGTTCGATCCCCAGTAACCACATTCAATGCTGAGCTTGTTGTCTCACGCCCACATAATCAATACCACATACCACAGTGCCAGGCGTGGTAGCTCACGCCTGTAATCCCAGCACTTGGGAGGCAGAAACAGTAATATTGCTGTGTTTGAGGCTTGCCTGGGCTACATAGTGTGCTCAGGGCCAGCCTGAACTACAAAGCAAGACACTTTCTCAAAAAAAAAAAAAAAAAAAAAAAAAAGAATCCTCCTGAGGTTTTGCACGTGATCTACTGGGGAAAAAGAACTCCAGTCTTTAGGATAAGAGCTTAGTTTTGCTGACATGCAGGGAAATATCTTCCAGTAGCAGCAGAGACAGAAACTCTAAAGCACACACACAAAAGGCAGTAAGCAGAAGCCATGAGGCAGCAGAAGCGACATGGTGTCTTGGGATTTTGTAGTCGATGACGGCACAGAAGCAGAAGCAGGGAATATTGACTGCCAGGCTGCTCCTGAGACTCTCAGATTACTGTAATGTCTTAAGGAACATTTCAGTGCTTACAAAGCCTGGCTTTACCCTTGTCAAGATAATTTACTCTGCTTCATTTGTTCCTTTGCATCCTCAAATAAACTTCCAACATCTTTCTCAGCTTCTACTGTCAGAACTGGTGTCTGTAATGAAACACAATGTACTTACAAAGCCTGGACTTGGGGATGAACACAAGGTTCTGAAGCTAAAGCTTCTGCAGATTCACTGCCCTTTAACCCAATCATTGTTCTTACTAACAGAGAGGCTTCTTTGTGTTTAGTCCCTGAAACTCAGGGATGAGTGAGACAGCTTAAAGGAAGTGAGATGATAGCAATGACCCAGGGAAGGGACCCAACAGTAAATGCCCACCACGTTGGAATATGAACTCTAGATTTGTGAATTGTTTGTATCTTTAGCTCTACATTCTTAAATATATTTCAGGCCAACAGAATGCTTCCTCTGGATTGATACTGTCTTCTTTGCTTGAAGTCTTTTCTCTCTCAACTCCATATTCCCCAGAATAGCCACAGAAATGATGATAAAATTAATCATTCAATGTCTACTTATTTTTCTCAGAATGTGGCCCTAAATTCTTTGTACATGTTTCAGATCATTTATGACATTGCTCTGCTTACCTTTACAGCCTCTGTGCCATCCTTACCATCTCTGCTCTGAAGTTAATTTATTTCTTTTGTCTGCATACCTTTTATATGAGTTTTCTTCTCTCTAATTCCTTTCCTTACCCATTCCCTTTGTCTTTTCTTATTCTTCTTTAAGGTTTTTTTTTTTTTTTTTGGCTTAGATGTCTTCTCTTCCAGGAATTTCCCCTGAATCCCAAGGACCAAGGCTTACAATTATGTACTTTGTTGAGTTCTCTTCCCTTAAATTTAAATTACTCCTTGGATACAATGATAAGGGGTAAAAAAATAGTGGAGTAAATGGTTTCTGAGAAAGATTAATAGGCCTTTGAAGAATGAATGTTGGTTTGAAACTAGGGAAGAATCAGAACTATGAATGATAGAGTTGTGTTGAAAAATCCAATAACTAGGACTTTTGGAAAGATTAGAAATGCTAGAGGTACTTCCCTCTTGCAAAAGAAAACAAAAACAGAGAATAAAATCACTGCTGTTCAGCTAGAGTTTCTGAGAGCACAGGTTAGATAGAGCAACTGTAGGAAATGAAGGCTTACGAGGGCCTTGCAAAAGATAGCAACAAGCACATGGCATCATCTACCCTAGTGACTCAGTTAAGATCAAGATGAAAATGTGTTTTTTTATAAGAGAAGAAAAGCATTCAGGAGACCTTTAGCATCCTCCTTTAATTCCCCAGACACCTGAAGTTTTTCTTGCTGGGAAGCTAGCCCTTTCAAGTCCTAAGCCTGTTCTGGAGAATTAGCAAAGGGTGGGCGCTATTGGATTAAACTGGAGAATGCCCAAGCTAGGTATTCCCCCACCCATCCTACCCACACGAAGCCCAAGAGTCTGAATGGTTTCCTGTCTCCACAGCTGGGGAGGAATGCCCATGCCCAAGTGGTGCTTTGTCCATGTGGCCTATGGAAGCTAACAGGGGTTCTGTTCTCTACTGCACTTATATATGTGGCTAGGGCTGAGCATGGTGACCCCACCCCTGCACACCCATGGAAACTTATGAGTGCCTTACCCTCATGACTATAGTCAGTTGCAAACCTACCTCCACCTGACAGAGGAATTCTACAAACCCCTGGAAATTAAGTACCTCAAATACAGTTGTCACTGGCATTGTTTACAGCTGAAGAAGCTACATGGGCACTACAGGCTGTGCCCACCTGAAGTCAAAGTTAGTGTACCCTCCCCAGTTGCCAACATATGCTGCATCTCAGGAAGGAGTCTTTTACTGTGAAAGATACCTGTAAAATTACTAGAGGCAATCAATCTACCAGAGTCAATTATGCATATTTCAATGGGAGGGTACAAGGTGCATGGAAAAGCAAGACAATGCTGTACCTCAAAAGTACCTCCTCAGGGATAATCACTCTTTGGCAACACATCTCAAAGAAAATAAATGAATTAATTTCCTGAAAAAAATAATTCAAAATAATGACTTTTTAAAAATTCAGTGAGGAAGTGGGGTATAGTTGAGCATTAAATATAGTGCTTACCTAGCATGTGCAAGTGAGTCTCATCACTGCCAAAGGAATTCATCAATACACACACACACACATACACACACAAGAAAGACATAAGAGAATATAGACATCTAATTGGACAAAACTAGGAAAACAATTAGTGACCAGCATGGGAAATTCAGCAGAGAGATAAAACTCATAAGGAGGAACAAAACAAACATCCTGAAGGTGGAAAAACTCAGTATAAGGCACAAAAACTACACTGAGGACCTCAACAATAGATTAGATCAAGCTAAAGAGAAAGTTTTTAAGCCTAAAGACAGATCTTGAGCAATAATCTAGTTAAATAAAACAAAAAAAGAAGAACAAAAGAATGAGGAGGAGGGCAAGGAGGAAAGAAAGAGGTAGGAGCAGAAAGAAGTAGGCAAAGGAGAAAGAGAAAGAGAAAAACAAACAAACAAACAAACAAACAAATAAATAAATAAATACTAGTAGACTTATGAGACACCATTAAGCAAACAAATATCCACATCATGGGTATTTCAGAGATAGAAAAAAAAGTGTAGAAAACAGATCTAGCAAAACACTATCAAAAATTTCCCAAATCTTGGAAATAATATGACGTTCAGGTCCAGGATGCTTAGAGAACTCTAGTTAGACAACAAACACTCCTCTCTGAGTAATATCACACTGTGAGAAGATAACAAAGAGAATGCTAGAGACAGCAAGAAAGGAGCATTATATCATTTATGGGGGAATCTCTAGTAGACCGTTAGATATGCCTGTTGCAACCTTACAGGTCAAGAAAGAATGGGATCAGACAGCCCAAGTCCTAAGAGAAAAAAATTGCCAACCAAATATACTGTCACTAGCAAAGTTATCCTTGGGAAATAAAGGAGAAATGAAGTCATTTGTATACACACAAAACCTGAGGGACTTCATTGCCACCCAGCTGGCCTAAAAAAAAAAAAAATACTTAGAGCACCTGCATCTAGAAATAAAAGGAAAATAACTACTCTCATGACAGCATGCAAAAGTCTAAAACTCATATAGCAGATGCATAAATTAAAAAGATTAGGAGTCTAATAATATTTTTGTTGGTTTTGTTTTTTTGTGTGGTACTGAGGATTGAATTCAAGACCTTGTGCTTGCCAGAAAGGCATATGGTTTCACTGAGCTACATCTCCAGACCTCTATTATTATTTTTTAAAACCCCTAAAATAACAGTGGAAGAAGAAATAACAAAAGATATACAAAAAACCAGAGAACAAAAACTAACACATGATAAGGATGATAGCTATCAATAATTTTGAATGTAAATTGATTCAAAACCCCAGTTACATAGTATAATTGGCTGAATGGATATTTTTAAAAGAAACACAACAATTTGCTGTCTACAAAATTCCATCCATCAGTGAAGATACAAATAGACTAAAAGGGAATGGGCAGAAATTTTTCACACTAACAGAAACCAAAACTTGGAATGAGTACTTATAATTATACATACAATATAGATTTTATAATAGAAACTATAAAAACAGATAAAGAAGATCACTATATAATGATAAAGGTATTGATTTAAGAATAGGAAATAACAACTGTAAATGTGTAAGACCTCAATACCCAAGCGCTTAATTATATAAAACAAATATTATTAAATGTAAAATCAGAGACAGATTTTAACACAATAATATTTCAGAACATCAATACTTTCATCAATGGACAGATTATCCAGACAAATTGCATTGGAGTAAAATTATACAGTAGAACATATAGACCTAATGAATATTTTACTGTATGTTCCATCCTACAGCTACTGAATGCATATTTTTTTCACCAGCATATGAAACATTCTCCAGAACAGACCTTATGTTAGTCCACAAAAAAGTCTTAACAAATTCAAACAAGGGAAGTTATTGATCATATTGTATATCTTTTTTTTTTTTTTTTTGAGACAGGGTCTCGCTTTGTAGTTCAGGCTGGCCCTGAGCTCACTATGTAGCCCAGGCAAGCCTGGAACTCAGCAATCCTCCTGCCTCTGCCTCCTGAGTGCTGGGATTACAGGCGTGAGCCACCACGCCCAGCACTGTGGTATGTGGTATTGATTGCTGGCGGGCGTGAGTCTCCACGCCCAACATTGTATGTGGTCACCAGGGATCGAACTCAGGACCTTGCGCTTGCGAGGCAGGTGCCAGAACCGCTGAGCTAACCCTCCGACCCCATACTGTATATCTTTGTTGTACACCTTTATTATATATCTTTAACAAACTCACAGTCACAATGATACTGAGTGGGAGAAAGCTTAAAATACTTCCTCTGTTACTTGCAGTAAGACAAGGGTGCCCACTTTCACTACTTTTATTCAGCAAATTATTGGGAGTCTTAGCTAGATCAATTAGGTAAGAGAAAGAAAATACAAATAGAGAAAGAGGATGTCAAATTACCCTGGTTTTCAGGTGATATGATTTTATATATAGAAAAACCTAAAGACTCCAGCAAAAGGATGAATAAAAATGTATTAAAGACTTTCAGAACAAATAAGTAAAGTTCCAGCATGCAATCTATACAAAAAACACCAGTGACTGCATTTTTTACATACCTACCAATTTTTTTTTTTTTTTTGAGACAGGGTCTTGCTTTGTAGCTCAGGCTGGCTCTGAGCTCCCTATGTAGCCCAGGCAAGCCTTGAACTCAGCAATCCTCCTGTCTCTGCCTCCCGAGTACTGGGATGACAGGTGTGAGCCACCACGCCCAGCACTGTGGTATGTGGTATTGATTGCTGGCGGGCGTGAGTCTCCACGCCTAACATTGTATGTGGTCACCGGGGATCGAACTCAGGACCTTGCGCTTGCGAGGCAGGTGCCAGAACTGCTGAGCTAACCCTCCGGCCCCATACCTACCAAAGTTGCAGAGAAAAAAATCAAGAAAGCAGTCTCATTCACAATAGCTACACCTACATAGATATTAGAATTACTTTGATCAAGAACATATATGCTCTGTGATGAAATATGTAAAATATTAATTAAATAATGAAGAAACTAAAAAAGAAAAATATTTCATGTTCATGCATTAGAAGAATTAATACTGTTAAAATGTCTGTTCTACTATAAGTGACTGAAGAGTCCATTTAACATCCATAAAAATACCAATGACACCCTTCACAGAAATGGGAAAAATTGCAAAATTTATATGGGATCATAAATGATATCAAATTAAAAAATTTTTAAAAAGAATTAAAGCTGAGGCCACCTGACAGCGAAGTATGCTTTAAAGGTATAATTGTAAAAACATAATGGTTCTCTGATAAAAACTAATACATAGATCAAAGCAACTGAATAGAGAATCCCAAAATAAACTGATGCACCTACAGCCAACTAATCTTTGACAAAAACACCAAAAATATACATTGGAAAAAGTATAATTTCTTCAATAAATGATACTGAGAACACTGGATATCTGAGTAGAATGAAACTAGACACCTATTTCTCACTAGATATAAAAATCAACCCAAAATTGATCAGAGGCTAAAGCTAAGGCTAAAACTATGACACTATGTGAAGAAAATGGAGGAAAACTTCTGAAAAACATTGGTCTAGGCAGTTTTAAAAAATAAGATCCCAAAAGTGTAGACAACAAAGCAAAAATAAATAATTAGGGTTATCTTCAAGAAGCTTCTGTACAGTGAAGAGAACATTCCAGAAGAGACAACTTGAAGGATGGGAGAAAATGTTTGCAAATTATTAAATACAAGCTATAATTAATATCCAGAATATAAAAGAAATTCAAATGATTCTATTTTAAAAATGAATGAATGATCTGAAAAGAAAGACATAAAAATAGTATGTCCTTCTCAAAAGAAGGCATACAAATAGTCAATAAGTAAACTGGAAAATATGTTCAAAATCATTAATCATCAGGAAAATGCAAATCAAAACCCCAAGGGATAATATCAGCTCACCCCAGTTAGAATTATGAGGAAAAAGGAAAAAAAAATGCTGGCAAGAATGCAGACAAAGGAGAAATTTTATATCCTGTTTACACATAGCCATATGGAAAACAGCATGAAGTTTCATAAAAACTGAAACTAGAGTCACCATATGATCTAATTAACTCACTATTAAGTATACATGCAGAAGAAATGAAATTAGCATCAAAGAGATACCTGCAGAATCAATGAGATTTCCACTGATGCATGGATAAATAAAGAAAATGTGGTACATGTATACCATGGAGTGTTATTCAGCCGCAAAAGAAAATGAAATCGTGTCATCTGTGGACACATGAATAGAAGTGGGTAACCTTATGTTACATGAAATGAAGCTAAGAACAGAAGGACAAATACGGCATGCTCTCATTCATTTATGGAAGTTCAAAAAGTGGACTGCATAGAAGGCCAGATCAGAATAGTGGTAAATAGAGGCTAGAAAGTCCAGGAAGGAGGAAAGAACAGGGATCTTTGGATAATGGACATCAAAATAAATTAGATAAGAGAAATAAATTCTAGTCTTTTACAGCTTAATAAGTTGACTATAGTTTGCAACAATTTATATTATATATATTTTTGGCATCCTAGACATTTTATACAATGCCATGTATTTCGTGCTTCTTGCTTATCAATTGAAATCAGTAAGTTGGGAAAAGGGTTGCAGGAACTGAAGTCCCCCTGCCTATGCAGCAGAGTAGGATATGGAAGGAATGTGTAGGAACCTTCCCAACACAGTGGTGACTGGGTCAGATCAGGGTGGAATCCATTTGTCATGTCACATCGAGGCTCTGTTCTTAGGCCATGACTCTTCATAATCATGCTACTAAACAGCTATTAGGTGATGCCCTCCTTGCCTACCCAGAGCATTAAACAGCAATTTAGAGGCTTCTAATTTATCCTTTTGTTTTCAGAACACAAATTGGTTGCACTTGATTGAAATAAAGAAAATAGGGTACCAGTTAAACCAAAATGCTCAGATTGTAATCCCCAAAACGTTTATTTCTCTTCCACCCTCACAGGATATTCAATCCTTCTAATGTCATTAACTGTTGGCTTCAAACAACTGTGAAGAAGAGGGAACCTGACACTTTAGCTGGACGGTGTTTATACAGATGCTGCTTCTTCCGTAGCATATTTGGTTAGGAGAAGCTCAAGGAGCTGAATGCTGAATCTCAGGAATGTGTCAATAGAGAGACATTGACACAGACCTTTAGGAACATTTGCAAATCTCATCCTAACCCTGGTTAGATCAGAGATTCTTGATCTTTATTGGGCATGGACCCCAGTGGCAGGCTGGTGAAGTTTATGAACCCCTCTCTACTTACCATCTTTACATAAGACAGTGAAAAACACGTTGTACTATTGAAGACTTTGCATATATTGAAATACAGTTATTATTATTAGTAGTAGTTTTTTTAGTAGTGGGGATTGTACCTAGGTTCTTCGCACTGAGCTATATAGCTCCAGCCCTTCCTTTCCTTTTTCCCTAAAATTTTTTGAAACAGGGCTCAGTGAGTCACTAAGTTACCCAAGTTGGGTTTAAACTGTCATTTTCCTGCTTCAGCCTCGGTGTGGGGCATTACAGACATGTACTACAACACCTGGCTTTTGTGATGTTGATTTCTTATGTTTCTGTTTAGTAAACATTAAGTAACAAGTTCTAACTGCAACTGAAATTATTTCCATAATTTTGCATAGTGATGATTTTGAGATCTGTAGGACAACTGCAGTTAACTGAAATTATCTGTGATTTCACTTTGAGCCACAGTTGTAATGTGTGGTCATCTTCAGCACTGAGCCCTTCAAAGACCCAGCCTTACCTGAGTGCCTGTAATTTTTCTATGTAATTTAGCTGTTTGTAATATTGCCCACTCTGAAGAAGTACCCCTAACTGCTATGAAGGGACAAGTGGCAATAACTGTTCTGTATACTCCTAGCTGAAGGGCCATAGTTGTGATTAGCAGTCAAGGTTTCGACAGAGGATCTGTCTAAAGACCTCTGACAGACCCCAAGTGTCTTCCTCTTGGTTAGGCGGATGACTTTAGGTCTGGAGGAGACAAAGCCAAAGAAACTGCTAAATATGCATGGACCAAATAATAAGATCAACAAGACCATTATGAATACAATCAACAGATATTTCCACCAGAAATAGCCAGTAGGAGCCCCCAATAAAGAGAGTAAGGAGAAGATCCAGGAAATTTCAGAATCTAACAGAGCATTAATGTGTCATTTAATATCTTAAATAGCCATGAAGATATTATCAGATGGACTAGGAATGTACCCATAGCATTCAGTTTTTACAATTACACAAGTACCCAGTTGGGTTTCTGTTAGGTAATCTAATGCCATCCAATTTGGAGGATACCTTGTCTCATTAATTTTACCTCCTCATTTAGGAGAGAAAGGCAAGTTGAGGTGTCATTTAAGGTCTGTTAAGTATAGTTAGCCAAGCCCTCTACATGGTGCATGACATCCTCTAAGCCTAGAGAACGGACAAATACAGAAGCCAAATGACCACATCAGTGAAACACATTCCTAGACCATCAGTGCAGTAGAACAGTTAAGTTTGCATGTTTGTTGCTATTCTTGGCTGTTTTTGTTTGTGTTCTTTCATTTATTTTATTTTACTGTGGTACTGCATATCAAACTCATGACCTTGCATTTGTGGGCCAGCGTGGCACCACTGGGCTAAACTTCCAGCTCAGTTGTTGATATATTTTTTTTTATTTTTGAGGCAGGGTCTCGCTTTGTATTCCATGCTGGCCCTGAACTCACTATGTAGCCCAGGCAAGCCTGGAACTCAGCAATTCTCCTGTCTTTGCCTCCCAAGTGCTGGGATTACAGGTGTGAGCCACCAGGCCCGGCACTGTGGTATGTGGAATTGATGGCTGGTGAGCGTGAGTCACCACACCCAGCATTCTATGTGGTCACCGGGATCGAACTCAGGACCTTGCTCTTGCGAGGCAGGCGCTGGAACCACTGAGCTAAATCTCGGCCCAGTTGTTGATACTCTTGATGCTCCTGCCTTGTATCCACACTAATCCCCGTGTTCATCTGCCTATCCACCCAGGGTAACCACAGTTTGGTTCTGCAGGACCAATGAATGCCACTGGGGGTTTCCCATCTAATTTCAGGGTGATTAAATTACTCTGTTGCCAACCAGCCTTCAACCTGTAATGTTAGAGTGTTTATACATTGCTCAGGGTATGTTCATCCCAAGTACTTAGTAGATTTAGTTCAATGAGAATAGGAGTGATTTCCTTGTGAGCAACATAAGGAGATCTTTCTACTAAGTGACGTGTAGTGACAGTTAAATATACATAAATCATCCCATATATGAAAGTAGCAATCTTGATATCTATGATCGCTGTTTGTCATGATAAGACATTACTCTTCTTTAATAAAGGTCTACCAGAATCCAAAGAAAGGCTTCAGTGGTTTTATTAGGAAAAAAATTCTATTATGCCCAGGATCATTAAGGGTAGAATTTATAGTTACCTTGTAATGGTGAGCTAAACTATGAACCACTGAGTTTTTCCTGTCATATTAATGTATCTTATAGATTATTCCAATCACCTCCTTAAAATGGAGACACCAACCAAGGGAGTCCTGGGGTGCTCAACAAGGGGAGCAAGTCATATATCCAGCAAGCTGTTTGTTGGAACCACTCTGCATATTCCTAGGAAGGAATTGCACTCTCTTTTAAGCAGTATTGAAAGTTAAGAGTAAAAAGACTAAGTAACATTTTAAATGATTCATCTGAAGACTTTGGGGTTTTTTTGAATGAGAACTTTAAGTCATCTGTTGGTTCACAGGAGTATTTGGATGGTTGCTAGCTTCTGGTTCCCAGGGTTTGAGTGGAGTGTGGTGTATGGAGTTGAGGCAGGCAACATTCACGGCTGACAGAATTGACAGGATTGTGGTGTGTGGTCCTTCCCAAGTTAGTCCCAGGGAAGGTTATGATGAAGGAAGAGGCTTTATCAGTATTAAATCTCCAGTATGGAATATGGGATGACAAAAGGGAAAGATAGTTCTAGGTTTACTTTTTGCCTGCAGACAGCTCTGGCCTCAGGTACTTTCCTCTTAGGAGTATTCATGGTCATTCCAACCACACTATCTTACACATCCTGGCTGGCTGCCTCTGTAACTGTACCCCTTGCCCCGCCGACCCAGATTCTCCTTGGCAGCACACAGGAAGATGACTTTGTTGATTAGTCTACAGAGTAGAAGATCAGCAGCAGCTCTCCTTGGTGGCAGAAGATGACACAGCAGGTTTCGTGCTGGGCTGACAGCTCATCTGTGGGGCCTCTTCCTTCTCTCTCACAGTGGACTTCTTGGGCCATTGTTTAACTTCCACATCAGGGCTACCTTCAAACCCTGACCAATGTCCTATTCTAGGTCTCTGCCTTTAGCCACTGTCTCAGGCCCCTTTTAAATCTTGTTATGTTGCCACAGTCTACTTACTTGGAGGATCCCGGAAAGAGAAGCAAGGCATAAACAAAATACTTCTGCCAACAGACATGCAAGGAGAATTGTTTGAAGTGATCTGATCCCCTCTTCCTCTTAATGTTTCTTGTAAGGATGAATAAAAGAAAGTAATGCATCCAAAGCTCTCTGAGCTCCTGGGGGACCAGGGTTATGAGTGCCCAGTTTCTGTGGTTTAATTGGGGTATTTAATTATATCACTTACATCTAGATGTTCCCTTCCTTAACAGAATTTGATTGCATGAATCTCCCAAAGGTCTACTCTGAAATAGAATTTTTAAAAGTCAACAAAAGTGGAAAACATTGCAGTCTTCTGTAATGACTGACACTAGACTGCTTTGCTGATGTTGGGGGAGGGGGCACATTTCCTATGGGATATGGGGAATTCTTCCTTTCTGGAAAGTCTCAGAAAGTGAAGTGGTAATGCAAAACACAAAAGCAAACTTGACTACTGAGATTTAATAAAGCCTGACATTTCTACTCCTAATCCTCATATATATTCCATTATGGTGATTTTCCAAGGAAGGCCACCAAAATGAAGCTGTCTTATGTACATGAAAGAGAGTGAAAGGCAAGAGGGATTAAGAGAATTATAACCATTAGGAAAAATAGGAGCAATCACAAATAATCCCAACAAAATTTCTGGAAAAAACAGGCCTGATTTAGA
The DNA here is from genome assembly GCA_004025085.1 of Thryonomys swinderianus. Lineage (NCBI taxonomy): Eukaryota > Metazoa > Chordata > Mammalia > Rodentia > Thryonomyidae > Thryonomys > Thryonomys swinderianus. The sequence goes on from PVIC010005894.1 coordinate 44,199, forward strand.
TTTCTCAAAAAACTCTCCCTTTAAATTATCTTCCAGACTCCAAGTGTAACCCTAAACTACATTATTTATATGCTTACCCTATGAAATTCAGTGTAAAACTAAACATTTTGAAAATAGATTCATGAAAGGACATTGCAGAAAGCCAGGAGAAAGAAGATTCGGCAAGTCAACCCTTTGCAAACCTGCCTGGATCTGCACAAGGGAGGAATTCATAGTCAGGCTGCACAGCTTCCCTCCGTGGCTGGCCAGACATTCTTCAGTGGTGCTTTGTGGTAAAAAAGCTAAAAATTCACACCAAAAAGCCAGCGGCCCCCTTTCGTGACTGTCAGGCTCAGCTTCACAGTGACCGGATCAGTGAAAGATTACAGGTCTCATATAAGGATGTAGAGCCATCTACCTTCCAATAGCATGAGTAATTTTATGCTATTTTTGGACGATGTGGTTCCTTAAAACAAAGCAATAAATTAAAGTGGCCTTGGCAATACAATAAAAATGTTCAACTGTGTAAAGGCACATGGAAAATGTGGCCTTCATGTACAAAGAAGGAGGCAAAGGAGGCAGAGGATGGAAAGGTTTGGAGTTGTCTCTCAGCTGAGAAAGGAATGTAAACCGACCAGCCAGGCTGGTATTGACTTTGGGGACCTGTAGTGTGCATGGGCCTGAGGAATTATTCAAGAGAATTTCTGTTTGTTTGTTTTGGAATACCCAGTTAATAGAGAATTCCTTGAAGGCAAAGACATTACTTGTACTGTCACCATACACCCCTGCCTTGCCTGGCTGAGTTAACATCCCACCTTTTACAGCTCAGTGACCTAGCTTTGGTCTTTGCTGGCATTTATCAACTCTCCCCACAGTCAGGTCTCTATTTCTCCTCAGGCACTCTGCTGAATCCTACATCCCACATGTTCTTCCAGGTCCAGGTTAAACTCCCTGTCGCTCCTTAGTGACTTTGGCCTCTGCCGGTGGCTTCTCTTTCTTCTCTCCTGCTGCAGTTACAGTACCTGAGTGAGAAGCAGGGAGAGAGGCCATGCCAGAGGCGGCAAGGAGAGAGGCAGGTCCAATGCCCACAGTGGTGCTAAGGGGGGACATGGGAGGGCCAGAGAGGGCAGAGGGCGCTGGAGAGGGAAAGAAGCTGGATCCAGGCTCAAATCCTGGCGCAGGGTCATTTGGGAAATTTGCAACACAGAGTACGGGATTGCGTGTCTTGAGAGCCTCACGGCTTCCGTTCTCAGAGACCAGCCTCAAATTGGTATCCGCAACATAAATAAGTGAATTGGTGCTAAGCTCCTTACCCTCAACCCAGTGACACACTGGGGTGAGGAAGGTAGGAAATCAGCGTAGACCAAGATAGGCTTTCTTTTCTGCCTCAGGTTCCCCAGCCACTCTTCCCAGGGGCCACTCCTTTCCTCCTTTTCATCACGCCCTGTCTGTGCTGGGGATGTCACATTTGTGGGTGAGCGGATCCCTCAGCAGACCGTACCTCGGAGTAGGGTTTGAATGGAGCAATGTCTCCTCAAGGTCCATGTGCTTTGTCCCCAGACAATGAGTGGTGCTACCGGGGGGGCACTGCGGGCCTTGTCAGCGATGCAGCTTAATGTAATCAAGCCCTCATCTCTTGTGTGCTTCACCTCACTCCCCTGCCGTGATGCCTGCTCTTGTCGGAGACCAAACCAGCAGGCCCACAAACCCCCCAGCTGTGACCTAAACAAACTCTTGCTCCTCAAAGGTTGGGTGCTTCTGTTATTGCATTACAGCGATGCAAAAATGACTAGTCCTCTTCCCCAAACAGGGCTGTGGTGTTTCTTTTCACCGTTTTCTCAAGACCTAAATGTGGGGCGTTGGTAAATATGTGAGGAAAATATCTATCTCCCTACCTCCTGTTATCTATCTTTTATTTGCTCTTTATAAGAGATGGGGTGAGGGAAGGGAAGGAAAAGAGATGAAGAAGGAAATTAAAATGTGTTATATATGTGTGTTTTTAGCACTGAGATGTTATTTTTTAAAGTATATAAGGGACAGGAGAATGAGTTCACCCTGACGGTGCTGGTAGCATTGATATATTGCTTTGAAATGAGCAATCCAGAAGTGAGATCTTAGTTATTAGAAGGTGACTGGGAGTGGGAACTTTAGTAGTATTGTATTGACACTTGAAAAATTTCCGAGATTTTTTGAGGGAGAACTTTATCTTTTGTCATTGTGAATGTTTTTCTTCTCAGTCCTGGTGATAATGTCCAGGCTTTGCCCTGTGACTTCTCCATCAGAAACTCTTCCCATGGAGCCCTGTGTATAGCAGAAATGATTTTCATCATGTCTGACTCAGAGGCATGTGTAGTACCAAGATTCGTTGCATGTTTAGCATGTAGTAGACATTATCCTGAGAACTTCACATCTGTTAGTTTGATCATTTCTTATGACAATCCTAGGAGGAAGTAATGTTATTATCCTCATTCACCGGGAGAGGCCAGATTCTGCCACCCTGACTTGAAAGCCACTAGCCTTAAGCTGTGACCCACACTGCACAATTCCCTCAGGCCCTGGGGAGTCTCCAGGCTTCTCTGCATTCACAAGTGATTTTGTTTTATTTCATCTATCAAATAGATGAGTAAGGAACACTAAATAGAATTTCAGAAATGCAAGCCCAGCTTATGCATTTACTTTCTAAGTTCAGAAATCCTTCAATGACTGGCTCATCTGTCCAGCGCTCTTTTCTCTACTCCGCCTATCTGACTCTGGGCTTTATCAGACAGGACAAAGACAATGTTCCTGGGATCTGATGCTTGTAAACACTCCTCCATCACCCTGGTCATGGCAGCCTGCCAAGAGAGGAAGGAGGCCAAATTTGGTGGGTCCTTCAGCACAGTGACCCTGCTTTAAACAGTCCACTGATATAGCAAAGGAAGACCAAAGAAAAACGTGCTGTCCTACAAGGTCCAAAGTCTGGAATGACTCATGTCCTGGTGCAGGTGGTGATGTATCGCTGGATACCAGTCATTTATACATGGCTGTCAGCAGCTTTGTAGGAATTCTAATCTGGATGCTTGTCCTGAACATGTGATTCACAAGCTACTTCTTCATGGTCCCAGACTTTCTGAGATTTCCCAGGCCTACTGTCCTGGTCACTCCTCTTAGTACTCAGCAAGAAACTCTTTTTTCCAGTACCAGGCCCTTGGACTTGCAAGGTAGGCATGGTACCACTTCAGCTAAATCTCCAGCCCGCAAGAAACTTTAAAAAATGTTAAATATTCTGGTGACCTCAGACAACTCTCTTAACTTCTCTGTATTTCTTAGCCTCAAAAATCAACAATTGAACCTGCTGATCTCAAAGATCCCCCGGCTCTAAAATTTTGTGACAACATGTATTTGAAGAGCCCCTTTGAAATGGGAAAAAAGTGTTGGGTTTTCTGTATCTTAAAACCTAGCTGGTTACCTATACTCGAATGGTGCTGGGGAGTCAGGTGGACACTACGTGTAACCTCTGAGGATGTTCCCATCCACTGCACACCTCGGAAACTGCTTTTGCTCAATTCGCTAGTGGCTTATCTTTTGCAAAATTCAGTGAACATTTGTAATGTAAGAGAAAAGTATGCTATACGAGCACTATGAAATGTATTCTAATGAAGAAATTTAAGAAACACAATTGTACAGTGATGTACACACACATACAGGAAGCTTTGTAGATATGTAAACATTTACAGATATCTCACTGAGGCATTATTCTGTATTTACATAAATGGGATCAAATGAACCACATTATACTGTAGCATGCTTTTCTACTGAATACTCTGTTTGGAGTCCTTTACTATGTTGGCCCCAAAGAGCTTTTTTTAATGTGGACACATTTTATTTGCTTCTTTTTTAAAATGTTTTTTTTTCACGGAGATATTTAATTAGCTTCTAGAATTTTGCTATTGAAAAAACAATGCTGCTATAAACTCATTATTTTTCCCACTTATCTGACAATTCCTGAATATTCAGAAATAAGGGTCTCGCTTTGTAGTTCAGGCTGGCTCTGAGCTCACTATGTAGTCCAGGCAAGCCTTGAACTCAGCAATCCTCCTGTCTCTACCTCCCGAGTGCTGGGATTACAAGCGTGAGCCACCACACCCAGAGGTAATGCATAATTTATTCTTAAAAATACTGCCAAGGATTCTACTGGTATGAAATACCAATAATCATATCTCTATATTCTTATTAATCTTCCACTGTTTTTTTAAAATTACATTTTCTTCATTTATAGCAAGGTTAACATTTTTACATATGTGTGTAGTCATGTAAATTTCTTTTATGGATTGGCTCTTATGCTACTGGGTATTTTTTTAAGTTTCGGTTGCCTTTTTTCTTTTCAACTCATAGGAGCATTAAAATTTTTTTAAAGAATGAACTTATGAACTCATCGTCTAACTTCAATACTGTCTCGCCAAGAGTAGGAATTTCTAGTGTATTTTTGAAGAAAATCTGCAATATCACATTATTTCATTCATTAAAATTTTATTAAGTAAGCCTAAAAGGTCAACAATCTTTAAAATATCGACAATATTATCCTCACATACAGAAGGATAATTTAATTAAGATCAGTAAATGTCCAGTGATCATATTTCCTTCATTAACTCTCACACTTTTAAAAATAATTACCTTGATATTATAAAATATCCAGGCAGTGTTTAAATATCCTCGCCTGGCTCATAGGTCTTTTTTTTTAATTGAATTCTTTATTGGTACAATTTATATACATGTCACAATCACACATAACATTGGGGAATTTATGCCAATATATGACACAAGTTAATTCTCATTTTTACCCATATCCCTAGGTCTTTTTTTTTTTAAACAATTTGTTTGAGTCAGGAGGCAAAGTACTCAAATTTTAGTTCATTGAAATGGCTTTTACACTTCTTTTAACTTAGAGATTCCTTCTCTTATTTGTTGAAGATCTCTAGTTGTTTTTCCTATGAAGTTTCCCACAGCCTGGCTTGTGCTGATAAGATCTGGGGGTGTCATTTAACACATTTCTGTACTCCACGCAAGTGCAGTTAGATCCAAATCTCAATCAAATTGAGGCTGATGTTTTGTCAACGGCACTTGAAAGGTTATTTTGTGGATTTCCAGCAAGACTATGTCATTCTGCTCTATCTCTATGAGGTTAGTGGCCATTCATGGCTGGTCATCTGGCTCCACTCAGAAAACAGAAACCACACAGCAATTCAAATATCTGAAGTGAAATGGAGACAATTATTACCATCAGTCAGGAGAGTAGCTGGGAAGACAAAACCATAAAAAGTACTCCAAAGTGGAGAATATTCATGAAAAACTAGCTGAAAGGGGGGTTCTCTCCAAGGGCAGAGTGCTGACTTCCTCGAGGAAGTGAGCCGTAGTACTCCGAACAGTACTTGAGTTCCCCGGACTGTTCCACCAGAGCTGGGCCACAGAGACCAGGTAAGAGGAAATAACCCGAGGGCTGGAAGTGAGTTGAACTGGTAAGTGAGATGCACACACTTTCAACAGGGGGAAGGTCTGGTGTGCAGCGTTCGTGTTGGGGAGATGGTGGGAAACAGGCCCACTGAGGCTGGAGGGCCATATCAGAAGGAGCTGAGGCTCCACTGGGATTGCGAGGCTGGAGCGTAACACTCTCCATGTCACAAGGGCTAGATCAAAGTGGTCCTTGGGTCTAGGCTTGGGTTCTGAGACTTTGTGGGACTTCATATTTTAAATATATGACTGGGACAGTAGATGCCTCAACATACATGCTGCCATCGAGAGGCCTGGAGGTAGCAAAGAACAAAGATCAGAACTCGGGAACCAGGAAGGAAAACACCCCTTCTCCTGCAGTATCCCTCCAGCGCCCTCTACTGACAAAGTTTAGATTGTGCTCATTGTCAAGGAGAAATCTTAGAGTCCAGTCCTCTATCTCAGAGCAGTCCACTATGCCAGAGCAGGTACTGAAGGGTAGATTTGCTGCTGAATGTCAGTAAATTAATAAGTGGCATAATGATCATTGTCTAGGCGCACCACGTGTGTTGTTGGATGTTGGAAACCGATGGCATTCTAATTCTATCCATCTTTGTGTGTTAAGTGGAATGCTTCTAGAGAGACACATTTTCTACATTTTTGAGTGCTCTGAGTACAAAAACTCCTCTGTCACTATTTTTCCTCTACTTACCTTGCCCCTCTACTTAGGGATCCAGTACTGTTTGCTTCTTTAATTCCTGAACTCTCTACTTTCCACCCCCAAGCCTCTTTTTTTTCTCTTCTTTTTACCTCCTGCATCATTTTATTTTTAATTCTTTTTAGATGGATTCTCACTATATAGTTCCAGTGGTCTTGAACTTACTATGTAGCCCAGACTGACCTCAAACTGCCTCAGCTTCCCACGAGTGGGGATTATAGGCGGGCAGCACTGCGCCCAGCTGTCTCCCAAACCTTGACTCTACCCACACATTCCCTAAGCAGAATGGAGTAGTGGAGCTTCTCTTCCCCATCTCAGGGATTCCTCACAACCACCTTATGAAATGAGTGTTGCTCTTAGTAGTTTACAGGTGCAGAACCTGAGGCTTACGGAGGTGAAGCAAATACTTCCAAATCCCCCAGCTAGTGACAGGAAGAAGAGGGGGTAGAGTGTGCACTAAAGCTGGCTGGCTTGGGAAGACTTAACTTCAAACTCCTAGCTTCTCATCATTTCTATTTTTTGCCAGATTCCTAGGTCATTAAAAATGGGATTTTTTCATATTATTTGCTCCCAGTATCAGTATTGAAAATTCCCAGTCTGTCTTCCAGGCTCTCCTCTGCCGTGTCTCTGGCTAGAAGGGTACTTCTTCTCCAACAGCCTTACCCACCGGCTGTTCCCAGGTTGATGGCACAGACATCTCCAGACTCTCCAGTTCTGAAGAGACTGTTTTCACCACCTCCACCCCTGCACACATAGAAGAGAATGAGGAGGCAGGGAAGGGTTTCTGCTGCTCAGCGGGTTGTGAAGAAGAAGATAAACAGCTGTGGAGCCTGGCATTGACATTTATTCTGGCTCTTTTCATTTTCCATTTCGGGAACTCATGGACCAGCTGTGAAGTTCTGATCCTTCCAGATGTATAGATTGTTCAGATTTTCTGTATACTCAGAGTCCTCCTTCCACTTCCTGAACTTCCCACCCCCTTCACGCCTCGCTTTTGGTCCACGGCCTCCTCTCCTCCTTGCTTTCCTTCCTCCTACCCAGGCTTTACTGGGAAAACCAAACACAACAACGCAAGAATGGGAAACAAGTAAATAGCTGCCTCACTCCACTTGGAAGTTCTGAGGAAACAGCTTCCTTCACCTCTGTTGAAAGAGTCTTTGTATTTCAAAATGTCTGGCTCTCGTTCAAGGCCAGTCACAGTAGCCATGGAGCCATTGTGTTGAAGGTAGATCCAGGCAGTTTCTATTTTTAGATGCAACTGTGTCTCTGGAAAAGGCTGCACATCACATAATAGGAAATCCTGAGAGTGTGAAGACTGCTTCCTGCTGAAGCTTACTGTCTTTGGCTGTTCTGACCAGAGAACACAGAACTTTTGAGTAGATGGAAAAAATGCAAGGGCAGGGGGGAAAGTGAAATATGCAGTCAGGGAAGGCAGGACTGCCGAAGGAATCTAGAAACAATAACAAGGAAGTTGCAGAAACCGTTCAAGGGATGAGACCAAAATGAGGTCAGCTTTGGCCAGGCACTGTCAGCTTGATGTGTGCTGTTTGACATTAAAAAGTGATCTACAGTAAGTGGGTGTCTAATTGATGCTGCTTGATGATAATGATGACAGCTGTTATGGTTTTAATTTCTGTGTCCTCTCAAAGCCTCCTATGATCAGAGTCAGGGCTTTTAAAAAGTGGCTGAACAAGGAGGGTGGGTGCTAGCTAAATGTGATGTTAGGAGAGGGCCTGGTGAGAGAAGGTAGGTTACTGGGGCTGTAACCTAAAAGACTATGTCTCCCTTCCCAGCTCCTCCCTTACTCTTTCCTTCCTGGCCCCCATGGCATAAGCAGCTTTCCTTTCCCCAGGGCTCTCTACCATGACTTCCTACCTGCAGCCAGCTGATTTCAGACCAAAAATGCAAGCCAAAATAAACCTCTCCTCTTTTAAGTTGCAGGTGTTGGGTATTTTGTCCCAGCAGTGAGAAAAGTAACTTAAGAAATAGTCCATGGTAATGATGGGGCAGTACTGACAGTGCTGGAGGGCCAGAGGTTCATGTATTTTAAAATGGGAATGTTTTTTGCCACAGAACCTTCAGACATAAGAAACTGAGAGGTACTGGATGATTCTAGAGCAATGCTTCATGTGTGTATGAGTCTCCTATAATCTTGTTATTCCTATTCAGATTCCTATTCAATAAGTCTGACTTGGGGCATTCATCATGGTTCTTTGTGCTCCACACTAAAGGACCCACAGTGGTGTTTTGGATTCTTTGTCATCAATATCAACTCAGATTCTGCATCTTACAGTCCCCAAAACATCTAGGTAATCTCTTTTCCCCAGTGTGGAAATACTGAGATCAGTAACTAAGGGAACCTTGTGGGGAAGTGGTTGGGGGAAAAGCTACTATATAGAGTCCACCAGGAAAAAAAATGTATGCATACTTCAGGGAAAGAAAAACTTGTATAAATATTTTAATGTTGAATTTATCAAAGTATCACGAGATTAATACAAGTTACCTTCGGCCTTTACAGTTACAAGAGATGTTTGAAGTGGCAACCATTAGCTTCCAGACATTTATTAACATGGCCAGCTGCTGCTTGGGTAACCTCGGTCACTGAGATCGCTGCACATGCATTTTCAGTTTCTTTTCTAAGGACTGGCAGTGTAGTGGGTTTCCTATGATACATGACATCTGGCAGGGTCTCCAGTAGACAAAAGTCTGCAGGTGTTAAATGAGGAGGATGTGTGCCTATGTAAGCTTTGCTTTTCCTGAACTGCGTATACACTAAGATCCTTCTTGAAAGGACCCTGGCCTCCTCTTCAGTCAATGAGCTCTGGACCTTAGGTCCAACTCACATCTGAAAACTGAGTGAGAGATCGTGAGTTTTTATCGTGGCAGTCGATACCACACCTCTACCCACACGTTCCTGAGTTCTGGGTTATACAGGTCAAACAATATCCTTGTTGGCTGCCCAAGATCTCACCTTCCAGCAAACCTTGTCCTACCAGCCATCAGCAGGGGGCCCCGCAGGTCAAGCCCCCTGGTCCTGCTGCTTGGCTTCCACCTTGCCTCTGCTGGTTATGCCTCCATTCCCCCTTTGGTGTCCCAGGGTAACACCATCCCGGTTACTGTGAGCCCCGTTATAATGCAGCAGGTCCCACAGCTCTCCCTGGCAGGCGGCTTCTTTATTACTAAAGCACAGGAAGTGTCCTCCAGACCCTCACTGGAATAGGAACCTTGAGCATGAGAAGGGTCCCTCTATCAGTAAGCTCGGCTTTGCTCGGCTGATTTTCTGTCCCTGTTCACGGCGGCTCAGTACTTTCAAGATGTACCCCGATCCAGGTACTCTCAGTTCCTGCCTGTGCTTGTTAGCCAGGTTCTGTGGCTGTTCTGCTGAGCGATCTCTCTCTTAGCAAGGATGTCCCAGCCCAGGCCTTACTGGCATGTGGCCGTGATTATTGGTATAACAGCAAAGAAGAGAGGCAGGACCAGGGCTTCAGGACAGGAAACGTTTTCCAGTGAGACGCCTGGCTCAGGCGCGTGTTCCGCGTCTCTGGGTGGGGGCCGCTGCTCTCTCCCAGTGGAGGGCACAGGGCTACTTCTGCCAGATCAGCCACTGTCAGGAATGTGGAGGCTCAGCGCTGTCAGGGACTTCACCCGGGTTCTCATCCCCGGCAGTTCCCTTTCTTATCAGGGCCTTGACTTCCCCGGGGGAGACCCCTGCTGGGGCTCCAAACTCAGCTTCATCACTCCACCATCGAAAGTCGGGACGTAGACCAGGCTTTCTTTGTGACCTGTCCTCCTAATGCAGGAGAGGAGATCTGTTAAGCGTGGCCAAAAAACTCTTGGTCTTTAGACTGTGTTCTAAATTGATGACCATCTGACCTGATCCTTATTTTCTTTTTCAGGGGTGTGAACTGTAGTTAAGAACATCTCCTAAACTCACGGTGTCTCCGAAGTGCTGCCAGTCTTCCCTCTCAGTTCACTGCAGACAGGAATCTCACAGGAACCGACCTGCAAGAATAAGACGAAAAATTTTCAGAATCTGTCAACACCCCATGTAAAGCTAGCAGAAGAGTCTTGTCCCCACTGAGCAGGTGAGAGATCCAGTTCCGGGGTCTCCTGCCAAGGCACTGCTGCCCAGGGCCACTTTGGGCACCAACTGTCGTCTTAGGTTAGATTCTTAGACCCCGAGCACAAAGACTTGAGTTCAAGTAGATTATTTCCAAGCCGATCTCAGGAAACGGTAGGAGAGACAAGGACAAGTAGGAAGTCAGAGAAGGGTGTGTATCAGACAGCCCTGTGCCACGCGGGGACTCAGCTGTTCTGGGAAAACAGAAAACACTCCAGAACATTCCTGCTATCCAGCCTCCGGGGGCGAGGAAGTTGGTGTATCCACCCACTCACATGTCATCTGTTACTGTCTGAAGGCTCCTTCTGGGAGTGTTCGTTTGGTGCCCAAATAGCCCCTACTGGAGAAAAACCAAGCGTGCCTAGAAGTAGCCGTTGGTATTAGAGACAGTCTGGCAAAGCAGCCTCTGCCACGGATGTCCCACAGAACTGTGACAAGGGCCAGCCCTCCTCCCCGGCCCGGCGCAGGCTTAGTGGCCCTGGTGCTGGAGCCCCTGGGTGGGCACACTGGACCGCTCAGCCCTGCCCTGAGGGGAGCTTCAAGTGAGCCCGAGCAGGAACCCACAAACCAGCTCCTGCACAATAACACAACACCCTCCAGGCCACAAGGCCCCTCCCAGCGAGGAAGACCCTTTAAAGTGTCACTTTTGGGGTTAAGAATTTCAGGCATAACTATAGAAAAGGTACTTTGAGACTGTACAGTTTTTTGTAGGTCTCTTTGAAATATTAGTCTGACATTATTATTTTGAAAATGCTAGGGGCTGTGGCGTCCATAGCCTGGGGGTTTCGCAGCTCAGGCGACCCTCCTAACAACAGTGGGCACAGCTGAAGGTGGGGATTCTTGGCCTCGTGGTACAGATGAGTCAACTCTGGGAGGCCTCTGGGGGGCCAGCTCCCGCTGCAGCACGGGCGCGGGACTGAGCTCAGGCCCCTCTGAAGCCCTGTCATTCTGGGCTTGTCCCCAGGCCAGCCTTGCTTATAAATCACCCCTCTACTCGCTATAATAGAGCTCCTGGGCTGCAGGAACACATCTGTTCCATGCTTTCCTTCCAGGTCTGTCACATCCAGAGCACTTTATATTTGTCAGGCAAATGACTTATAAAATTCTCTTAGAAGCATTGGGAAGCCATGTAGCAGCCTCTACCAGCTCTCCTCTGCTCTCTCTGCGAGGAACACACACAAACACATGTGCACTCAACACACACACACACACACACACCCCAATCCTGATACTTTGTGGAAATCCTCCCAATGTGAGAACCTGAGAAATATATGAAACTGGGCTGGAGATTTAGTTCAGTGGTTCTGGCACCTGCCTATCAAACTCAAGGTCCCTTGATCATTCCCAGGAACCATATAAAACAATACCGGGTGTGGTGACTCACGCCCACCAGCAATCAGTACCATGTACCCCAGTGCTGGGCGTGGTGGCTCCCGCCTGTAATCCCAGCACTCGGGAGGCAGAGGCAGGAGGATTGCTGAGTTCCAGGCTTGCTTGAGCTACATAGTGAGCTCAGGGCCAGCCTGAACTACAAAGCGAGACACTATGTCAAAAAAAAGGAAGGCAGGAAGG